>VTFQ01000150.1:0-24990 GCA_036281575.1 Ancherythroculter nigrocauda
GATTTCAAAACACTGCTTCAGGAAGCTTCGGAGCATTATGAATCTTTTGTGTTGAATCAGCGGTTCGGAGCGCCAAAGTCATGTGATTTCAGCAGTTTGGCTGTTTGACACGCGATCCGAATCATGATTCGGCACAAAAGATTCATAACGCTCCGAATCTTCCTGAAGCAGTGTTTTGAAATCGGCCATCACTAAATAAGTCATTATTTTGTTTTTTTGGCGCACCAAAAATATTCTCGTCGCTTTATAATATTAATATTGAACCACTGTACTCACATGAACTGATTTAAATATGTTTTTAGTACATTAATGGATCTTGAGAGAGGAAGTGTCATTGCTGGCTATGCAGGCCTCACGGAGCCATCGGATGTCAACAAAAATATCTTAATTTGTGTTCCGAAGATTAACGAAGGTCTTACGGGTGGGGAATGGCATGAGGGTGAGTAATTAATGACATATTTTTGGGTGAACTAACCCTTTAATACACTTTTCAAAATAAAGGTTCCAAAAGGACCATTTTTGGTTCCTCAAAGAACCTTTCAGTGATCAGTTCTTAAAATAACCTTTTTTTTTCTTGGTATGAAGAACATTTTAATAATCTAAAGAACCTTTTTCCACTATAAAGAACCTTTTGTGCAATGGAAAGGTTCCATGGATGTTAAAGGTTCTTCATGGAACCACAGATGCAAATCACCTTTATTTTTAAGAGTGTACAAGAGATGTTTGTGCAGTTGTTTTTCCACCAAATGGGATTAGATGTTAAGTTGAACCAAAACCACTTAAACCAAAGTAGTGAAATTGTTTGTTTTTTAAAAAATTCATTTCACACCTTATGCTTAGTTAATTATAAGACAAGTAACTACTATAATCTGGTATGAATCCTACTCCTGAGGGCAACACTCCTGCAGAGTTTAGCTCCAATTTACCTGCCTGGAAGTTTCTAGTAATATAGAAATCCTTGATTAGCTGGTTCAGCTGTGTTTAATTAGGGCTGTGGACGCTGGCCCTCCAGGAGCAGGATTGAATACCCCAGTCTTTAAAAATTGTAAGTTTAATATTTTATCCATATGGGGCCGTTTACATGACACTTTTATACTTTTTGGTCCTTCATTTATAGACAAAAGTGTTCTGGGGGCCTGAAAATGCAAACTTTTGAAAACAGATTTGCAAGTTTTTGATAACAATACCGCACTCATCTCTGTATAAACTACAAAGAAAAAACTTTTCATTACATCGTTGTCGTGTAAACGTACCCTGATTTAAGACATGAAAATGTACGACATAGTAGGAATGATCGGATGGCCACTTCCTAGTAACCCTGTGTGGGTCTCCCTTCTGACATTTCTCTTATACAGCTTTGAATTTGCATTTGTTGTGTGTGCATGTTTAAACAATGAAATTATTATTTATACAATTATATACAAAATTGTATATATAATAATTTTCAGTGCTGTTATAAAAGCCTGATTTGCTTTTAATCCTTTTGCTTTTACTAAACTCCTCAGTATGAATGAAACACCCGATGTGTGTTTGTTTCAGTTGGGTGTCAAACTTAATTTGAGCTCAGGCAAAACTAATGCATTACATCAGTTAACTAGAACCACTTTAACATTTTTTTTTAATTTATCTGAAATAATTAGCAATACAGCAATGTAAGAACAGGACATACTTAGCCTGCTTACATTAAATTTGACACTTGCAATGTAGATATTGATTCCCCCCCCCCCCCCCCCCCCCTTTAATCCCTCCCAGATGTTCTTGTAAATTGGGTGTTCTCTGTTTGTATTCTGTGAGGTGTGTATGTATGCACACATCAAAGAGGTTAATGTTGTGTTTTTGTGGTGCTCTACAGACAGAGCATATTCCTCCATATGATGTGGTGCCCTCTATGAGACCAGTGGTGCTAGTGGGACCCTCCCTCAAGGGCTACGAGGTCAGGTGCTGCAAAAAGCATTGTGACTTCATAGAGAAAATATTTAAGGGCTAATTCACCCAAAAATTGGCAATTGTCTACCTTTATGTCACTCAAACCCCTTATTTAGCAGAATGTCCATGCTGCTCTTTCCCATAAAATGAAAGTACTGTCAAGGTGTAAAAATGACAAAACATTGCAAACATAGGATGTTTTTAGGATATATATATACAAACCCGATTCCAAAAAGGTTGGGACAAATTGTGAATACAGAATGCAATGATGTGGAAGTTTCAAATTTCAATATTTTATTCACAATACAACATAGATGACATATCAAATGTTTAAACTGAGAAAATGTATCATTTAAAGGGAAAAATAAGTTGATTTTAAATATCATGGCATTAACACATCTCAAAAAAGTTGGGACAAGGCCATGTTTACCACTGTGTGGCATTCCCTCTTCTTTTTATAACAGTCTGCAAACATCTGGGGACTGAGGAGACAAGTTGCTCAAGTTTAGGAATAGGAATGTTGCCCTATTCTTGTCTAATACAGGCTTCTAGTTGCTCAACTGTCTTAGGTCTTCTTTGTCGCATCTTCCTCTTTATGATGCGCCAAATGTTTTCTATTGGGTGAAAGATCTGGACTGCAGGCTGGCCATTTCAGTACCCGGATCCTTCTTCTACGCAATCATGATGTTGTAATTGATGCAGTATGTGGTCTGGCATTGTCATGTTGGAAAATGCAAGGTCTTCCCTGAAAGAGACGACGTCTGGATGGGAGCATATGTTGTTCTAGAACTTGGATATACCTTTCAGCATTAATGGTGCCTTTCCAGATGTGTATGCTGCCCATGCCACATGCACTCATGCAACCCCATACCATCAAAGATGCAGGCTTTTGAACTGAGCGCTGATAACAACTTGGGTTGTCCTTGTCCTCTTTAGTCCGGATGACATGGCGTCCCAGTTTTCCAAAAAGAACTTCAAATTTTGATTCGTCTGACCACAGAACAGTTTTCCATTTTGCCACAGTCCATTTTAAATGAGCCTGGGCCCAGAGAAAATGCCTGCACTTCTGGATCATGTTAAGATATGGCTTCTTTTTTGACCTATAGAGTTTTAGCCGGCAACGGCTAATGGGACGGTGGATTGGATGTTTTCTGGAAGTATTCCTGAGCCCATGTTGTGATTTCCATTACAGTAGCATTCCTGTATGTGATGCAGTGCCGTCTAAGGGCCTGAAGATCACGGGCATCCAGTATGGTATTCCAGCCTTGACCCTTACGCACAGAGATTGTTCCAGATTCTCTGAATCTTTGGATGATATTATGCACTGTAGATGATGATAACTTCAAACTCTTTGCAATTTTTCTCTGAGAAACTCCTTTCTGATATTGCTCCACTATTTTTCGCCGCAGCATTGGGGGAATTGGTGATCCTCTGCCCATCTTGACTTCTGAGAGACACTGCCACTCTGAGAGGCTCTTTTTATACCCAATCATGTTGCCAATTGACCTAATAAGTTGCAAATTGGTCCTCCAGCTGTTCCTTATATGTACATTTAACTTTTCCGGCCATGTACATTAACCTGTCCCAACTTTTTTGGAATGTGTAGCTCTCATGAAATCCAAAATGAGCCAATAGTTGGCATGACATTTCAAAATGTCTCACTTTCAACATTTGATATGTTATCTATATTCTATTGTGAATAAAATTTACGTTTATGAGATTTGTAAATTATTGCGTTCCTTTTTTATTCACAATTTGGACAGTGTCCCAACTTTTTTGGAATCGGGTTTGTATATATATATATATATATATATATATATATATATATATATATATACATTTGTCTACACAACTCAAACATACTGGACCCTCATGTCGATCTAAACCCAGAAGACTTTTGTTCATCTTTGGATAACAAATGAAGAAAAACCTGAGCAATTTCTGTCATTCCATTGACAGCTACACAACCACCACTTTGAGGCTTCATAAAGTTCATCAAGAGATCGTAAAACTAATCCAGATGAAACAGACATAGCATGCTCTGAACAAACATATAATCCTCCCACGCGATCCGGGACACCATTAACATGTCCACTTGTTTCTGAAGCTGGGGTCCTTCTGAAGTCTGCACGGATGCAAACGACCTGTTTAAACTGGACGTGACAAAGTGAACCTTCTTTCACTCATCCATTTGTCCTGTTGTCGACAGATTCAAGTGCGTGGAGTATGTCAGAAACCGAATGCGCATGTGTATACTGTATCCAGTGTAGACAGCGTCAGTGATTATAATGGGTTCTATTTGCTTTTGACGCAACGCTCATATCGTGTAGGTAAATGTCAGCTGTTAAGCATCTGAATGCCAGTGGGCGGGGCCTATGGGGTGATGATGTATAACTATTCGTTGATGTCTTGCTCTGGAGGCAGTCATATGCAAATGTATTTGCTCCTGTGATGTCACAAATCCCACAATATCCAAACGAGCCATTTTTGGAGCTTGATTAAATAAATGCTTTGTTTATAATGAGGACGTTTTAAGCTATGAAACTATCAGGAAGTTTTAATGGTATAAAGACCTCATATATGTCAAAAGATGTCATGACCCCTTTAAGAAATATAAGTAATGACACATTCATCTTAAAAAACAGATCTGTGTAATATTTAATATTATTATTAATATAAAATTTACATTCTGTGACTTTTTTTGTGTCTTTTGTTGGCAGTGTTTGAATTCGTTACCCAGATTTTTCTTGATAAAACATGATTTAGAGAACAAAATTATATTCTTATGTCTGCTATTATATTAAAACTATTTCAGGTGTATAGCGGCCCTTAAAACTTCTAAAGCAGGGTTGCTTGGTTTTCACAAGAAAACTCATCCAATTTCTACTGAAAACTAGCCCAAAACTAGCCCAATCGCATTTCAGGGGGGTTCCCCGGTAAAAATCAAGTTCCATTGGGTAAAGTCCACGTTTTTGGTGGGGTTCCTCTGGTAAAATTCACACTGAAAATCCTGCCATATGCACTAGTTCTCCTGATGTGTTCAGCATACAGTTTGAAAAGAGAAACCTGGACATTTTGCTCATCTAACTTGTAAATAAATAATGATAAATATCAACTGACTAAAATAATACAGGTGTTCAGTGACAAATTTGAGTTGGTAATGACTGAATTTTCAATTTTTGGGTGAACTATTTCTTTAAATGTCATAAATCTCCATACCTCATTACGCTCATCTTTTTAGACATGCACAGTATTTAAGTGCTTATAATATATTTTCCCAGTCTTACATGAATCCTTATTAATTGTAAAGCATTTAGATTTATGCTGGCTTTATGACTGTTCTGGAAATATAATGTGCAAAAGTTAAGGCTAAGGCAGGAACAGGAACAAAAAAACTTAACATGTTCCATTTTTGTGTGTAAACAGGTTACAGATATGATGCAGAAAGCTCTGTTTGACTTTTTGAAGCACCGCTTTGAGGGAAGGTAAGTCTTTATGCTGTTTCTCTTCCTCCTTCACCCTCCGTTGGGATAGTTCATATATTTGTGTGTGTATGTCACGTGAGTGTACAGTGTTTCTTTAAATAGTCACATCTCATTGCCTTAATTGGCCATGCTGGTTCATAAGCACACAGCTGGGTCACATGCTTGTACCTTCCCTTGACTGCAGTTTTCCCGACACGGCTGCTCTGTATTTCCAGTATGACATTTAAAAAAAATCTGTTAGTGAATGTTTTGGTGAATCCCATTCAGTTCATTTTGAAATGTTTTTTTTTTTTGTTTGTTTTGTTTTGTTTTTTACAAACTCGACTCAATCCTGACCAAATTCATATTAATCCAATTAAAATGCTTTTTTTAATGCATATATATTAAAAATGCATATACAAGAAAAACAATGGAAGACTGGATAGAGATAAACGGATGTGTGCAATGACTAATTCCACTGTAGTTAAAATGGAAATCTTGTAAAAAAAAAACAAAAAAAAAAAAACAAAGAAGCCCTCAGAAAACATTGTTTGTATAATGCATTTGAAATACCAGTATTCCATAGCCAAATACACAGAAGCTGCACACACAGTTCTAGATCTAGATCTTTTACCACTACAAATGGTGTCAAGGACATTGGTAATTGCTGCTCATGTTGTCTCTTTCACTCTCCTTGTTTTCTCTAACTCAGGATATCAATCACAAGGGTAGCTGCTGATATTTCTCTGGCTAAGCGCTCTGTGCTGAACAACCCCAGTAAACATGCCATCATTGAGCGGTCAAATATACGCTCCAATTTAGGTCAGTGAAAGTGTTTGAATTTCTTATTTATTTGGTATGATGGTTTGGTGTGAATGACCAAGAAATGAAATATATTGTGGAATGGTGAGATTCAGGAACTAAGCAATTTCCTTCAGAGGAATTCTGGCAAAAAAAGTTCTTGCTTACATGAATTGTAATCTCTTGTAACCTCTAATCTCAGTTTATATTATTGATTTTGCTTTCTACTTTATCCAGAGAAGCACATGTACATACTTACGCATAATACTGTATATTTGTCACAGCATGTTCTCAAATCTGGAAATGATTTTGAACAGTGCAGAAATATTTATATATAGTTATATAATATATAATAATTATATATTATATAGTTGTTCTGTTATTTTCTGATCTATTGAGAAGATAAATGATGGCATTCTATGAATGTCTTATTCATTATTGGAGAGATAATTAAAAAGTAGTGTTTTTTTTTATTTATTGAGACACCTACCAAGGGAGTCGATTGAGGAACTAAAATGAGTGTAAACATATGTAGACACACACACACACACACACACACACACACACACATATACCCTATATTGCCAAAAGATTTAGGACGCCTGCCTTTACATGCACATGACCTTTAGGAGTGTGTTTATGAGAATTTTTGACCATTCTTCTAGAAGTCTATTTGTGAGGTTAGGCAAGACAAGAAGGTCTGGCTCGCAGTCTCCGCTCTAATTCATCCCAAAGGTGTGGGATGTTGGTCCTAACCTCAACCCAAGGTATCGGGTTGAGGTTAGGAATCTGTGCAGGCCAGTAAAGTTCCTCCACACCAAACTCGCTCATCCATGTCTTTATGGACCTTGTTTTGTGCACTGGTGCGCAGTCATGTTGGAACAAGAAGGGGCCATCCCCAAACTGTTCCCACAAAGTTGGGAGCATGAAATTGTCCAAAATGTCTTGGTATGCTGAAGCATTAAGAGTTCCTTTCACTGGAACTAAGGGGCCAAGCCCAACCCCTGAAAAACAACCCCACACCATAACGTTACACTTGGCACAATGCAGTCAGGCAAGTACCGTTCTCCTGGCAACCGCCAAACCCAGACTCATCCATCGGATTGCCAGACAGAGAAGCGTGATTCGTCACTCCAGAGAACACGTCTCCACTGCTCTAGAGTCCAGTGGCAGTGTGCTTTACACCACTGCATCCAATGCTTTGCATTGCACTTGGTGATGAAAGGCTTGGATGCAGCTGCTCGGCCATGGAAACCCATTCCATGAAGCTCTCTATGCACTGTTCTTGAGCTAATCTGAAGGCCACATAAAGTTTGGAGGTCTGTAGCTATTGACTCTGCAGAAAGTTGGTGACTTCTGTGCACGGTGTACCTCAGCATGCGCTGACCCCGCTCTGTGATTTTATGTGGCCTACCACTTTGTGGGTGAGTTGCTGTTGTTCTCAATTGCTTCCACTTTGTTATGATACCACTAACAGTTGACCGTGGAATATTTAGTAGTGAGGAAATTTCACAAATGGACTTCTTGCACAGGTGGCAACCTATCACGGTACCCATTCTTTCACAAATGTTTGTAGAAGCAGTCTGCATGCCTAGGTGGTTGATTTTATACACCTGTGGCCATGGAAGTGATTGGAACACCTGAATTCAATGATTTGGAGGAGTGTCCCAATACTTTTGGCAATATAGTGTGTGTGTGTATATATATATATATATATATATATATATATATATATATATATATATATATATATATATATATATATATATATATATATATATATATAATTCAGATTCAATTGCTATATACACCGATGAGGCATAATATTATGACCACTGACAAGTGAGGTGAATAACTAGTTCATAGTGGATGCACTATGGGAAGAAGGCAAGCCAGTGGAGGCAGTGTGATGCTTTGGGCAATGTTCTGCTGGGAAACCTTGGGTCCTGCCATCCTTGTGGATGTTACTTTGATACCTACCACCTACCTAAACATTGTTGCAGATCATGTACACCCTTTCATGGAAACAGTATTCCCTGGTGGCTGTGGTCTCTTTCAGCAGGATAATGCGTCCTGCCACAGAGCAAAAATGGTTCAGGAATGGTTTGAGGAGCACAACAACAAGTTTGTGGTGTTGACTTGGCCTCCGAATTCCCCAGATCCATGGAGGAAGTCCGATCCATGGAGGCCCCACCTCACAACTTTCAGGACTTAAAGGATCTGCTGCTAACATCTTGGTGCAGATACCACAGCACACCTTCAGGGGTCTAGTGGAGTCCATGCCTCGACAGGACAGGGCTGTTTTGGCAGCAAAAGGGGGACCAACACAATATTAGGAAGGTGGTCATAATGTTATGCCTGATCGGTGTATATCATAATAAGTAGTTTGAAATACAGAGTAAAGATAAATTTCGAATAAGTTTTATTAAATTAAAGAAAGAAAAAAATATTAAACTGTGTGACCATATTGTTTTTGTTTAGTATATGGTTAAGAATGATTATTGGAATGTGGTGTTTCCTCCAATGTACTAAAAATAATTATTAATGGAAGTTTAAGGAAGTTGTCAAGGAATTGTTATTGTAATTTTTATGATTCCATTTCTTAATTGTATGTGTATAAAGTCGTTCCTAGTTTGTTGAACTCATTGCATTGCATACTTCACCACATTATTCTTTCTGAATTATAGCTTATTTGCTTCTTGTGATTTGGCTCTATATTGTCTGGACCGCTCTATTATCACCATTACTCTTTCATTCTTGTGTATGTGTGCGTTTATAGCGGAGGTACAGAGTGAGATAGAGAGGATCTTTGAGCTGGCTCGGACATTGCAGCTGGTGGTTCTTGACGCGGACACAATAAACCACCCAGCCCAACTGGGAAAAACTTCTCTTGCACCTATTATTGTCTACATCAAGATCACCTCTCCAAAGGTACACGCATAGATAAGTCTCATTCATGTGTATTTTTGTGTAAAACCTGTGTATGAGAATCCCTTGTGAAAATGAAACACTTTAGCATACTTTTAAAAAGAGTACTTATTACAGAAATAATATCCTTTAAAAAAACATACTTATGTGCAAACTTCAATGAAAATCTTTAGCTTAAATTTATATTAAATGCTGTCAGCTGAACTTTTTTTTTTAATTTTTTTTACTATTTTTAACCCACTTAAGTAGGACTTAAGTACATCTTTATATGTATTTGAAACTTGTATGTCATGTATTTAAATTTACACATTTGTAATGAAGTGTAACGTGTACATTCTGTTATGCCCTGGGTATACTTCTGCAGCCTTGCAAAGTATAGTTCAGTTGACTCGTACACGACGCATACACAGTTTTGAGCAATCTCTAGCCACGGGTTACAGCCCATGTAAATATATTTGTATTCTTTCATGCTAGAGTTGTACAAATGAGGGTACTTTCTAACCTCTTCGCACAATCTGTCATCTATATATTGGCCTCCATTGTCGCTGTAACTTGCATGCGTTCCGGTCTGTTCTGTTTATGCAGTTTTTCTTCAACTACCTTGTGAATCGACACCCACAGGGCACGGTTGCCACCTTGTGGATAAAATAATTACTGCAAAAAAAATTTAAATGTGCATGTGTGACCTACAAAAATCCGGCAGTGCACGTACAGTATGCGTGTACTCTTCTGATGACGAAATTACGCTGTACACACTGTATGCTGACCCATGTGTACGTGTAAAAAGTAAAGTATACTTTGGGCTTTATGTTCCTGTTTGCCTGTTTAATTTGACCTAGTTTCCTCTCCTTATTGATTGTCATAGTTACTGATTAGATTTTCCTTGTTATTGATTCTCTTGACAAATTAACAATTTTAACGATTAACAAATACAGTGATAAATGTATTGCTCATGGTTAGTTCATGTTAGTTAATACATTAACTAATGTTAACAAATGAACCTTACTGTAAAGTGTTACCAAAAAAAAAAAAAATCTAAGATTTGAAGTACACTTCAAGTGTATATTTAATACAAATAACCACACTTCTATTTCACAAGGGACCCTGATTTTGTCTTTCTGACGTTCAACAATGACATTTTGCTGGAATATTGTTTCTGGCATGTCCATCTTTCAGGTTTTGCAAAGGTTAATAAAATCTAGAGGGAAGTCCCAGGCAAAACATCTCAATGTACAAATGGTGGCAGCAGACAAACTGGCCCAGTGCCCTTCAGTGAGTTTGCACATGCACACACACACAAAATTTATTTTTGGATAATGCTAATTATAACAACAAATAACTCTAATTGTACTCCCAAAAGACCACAAACAAGACATTTTTGTATTCTTAAATTGTATTCTAGATTTGCTTAACTTTCATTATTAAAAAAAATTACTTTATTCCAAAGTGATTCCCTACATTTAAATTTTATATAAGCAAAATAATTTTACTTGGTGTATTTTGCCTAACAAATTTGTGTATGAAGCAAACGTTTTATAAATAATTACATTCTCCACTCTCTAACAATTCATTTTCCTGTTCACACATTTGTTTCTTCTCTGTCCAGGAGCTTTTTGACATAATTCTTGATGAGAATCAATTGGAAGATGCCTGTGAGCACATGGCTGATTACCTGGAGGCCTACTGGAAGTCCACTCATCCTCCCAGTGTCACTCAGTCAAACCCTCTGCTAGAAAAGCTTACCACAATGGCTGCAGCTGCCGTGGCCTGCAAGGAATCACTGTCTAATCCACAATTAAAGGTGCTTATGAAACTTACATTTTATTAATCTTTTGTCATGCTAAAAAGAAGCACACTTATTTTAATGTTGACTAACAAAATACAGCACATTTAAAGTACTTGATTATAATTTTAACTTCGGTGTGTTATTCGAGATTACATTTAAAGTTAATATATTTTAAATGTATTAAATTGCAACCTCATCATTACAAATGTGTTTGTACTAATATATTTAAATACATCACATACATGTTTGAATAGAAATGACATAAGTATGTTTTAGTTTACCATAAATGCATGTCAGTATATTCAGCAGTATACTTTACTCATATTTCAAACACAATAGAAGTTATGAAATTACAATATAGCATTTTAAAAATATTTTAAAGCCCTCACTCATCCATCCTTATTTTTGCCATTTTGCATTAGTCAGTATTACTTGCATTCTGTATAAATTACATTTTGAATAAAATTAGCAGTAATTTATCTCATTTTAAAAATACCAAGTATTCTTAATCCTAAACAGATAAATTTATAAAAACAACCACGCATGCTTCTGAATATTGCTTGAGCTAAATAGTGTAGACTGCTATGTAACTTATTTTGTTCAAAATTTAAAAAGTCAATACATCACCAATCCTTCTTCCAAAACATGTTTTTGTCTTACCCTGATTCACTATGGTAAACCTGTTATAAGTGTTTATATTTTAGACCTGATGAGTCTAAAAGTTCACTTCAGCTGCAAAACACCTTCATGCCACCATTAGTCCGTGACGATAACGTAATAGGAGGTGTGCGCTGAGGGTCCGCCTTCATTCAAGTCTTCTCTGACTCATTTGATCTGTTGAGTTCGTTGAGGTAAGATCTCCGCGGGTGAAAACATGAACACACTGGATAGCCGCTTTATAGTACAAAATGAAGTTGTGCTTCTGATGAAATGAGGCACTGACACTGTTTTTCATGTTTGATATTGTAAAGCGGCTTGCTTTTATGCAATCTATTGAATAAACATCTATTCTATACGCTATATAAATAAACGTGACGTGACTGGAGTGCTAATTTGCAGAGCTCGTGCTAACATACCCATGTTATGATCAGACGCTTTTCTTATGCTTTCTATAAAAAGCTGTTTTCTCATTTTTGTTATTTATTTTGTTACTGAGAAGAAAGTGTGGGCGGCATCAGATGTTCGATTACAGTATATCGCAGCTCACGCATTTCGAACTTCGTTTTACCCCTAAACGAAGAACGAAAAAGAACTTCGTCATATCCATAAATAGAGAAATGTTGCTCCGGCTACTTTGACGCGTGTATGGTGTAGGAGTGGCATAGGTTAGTTGTCACAACTGGTGAGAAAGGTTGACATGGAGCAGCTAAATCTCGAACCTCCAGGAATCACTCCTTTTAAACAAATGCCGAACCGAGGAGAGTTTGTTGATAAAAAGAGAACGTGACAGAGCTCGTAATAAAACAAGAATCAACATTGGATTTCTTTTTGGAGATGGTGAGAACTGAGAGACTTGCAATGAATAAATTGCCATATGTAGCAGTTCATTTTAAAGCATTATCTATTGTGAAGGGTCATTTCATTATTGTTGTTGTAGCGCTGTGCTGGAATTTATTTCAAAGGAAGTGCCGTGTCTATTAATGGGTATAGATACAGTAACGTCTCCAGCTAGTCAGTTTGAGATCCTTTCCATCTTACCTGGTTATATCTCTTAAGCCTAACGGTGAATGTTTTATAAGCAGTAGGATAACCATATTCATCCGCAGTCAGTCAGAGCTGAAGCACAACCAAAACAATGTTCTTCCACAAAATGCATGCAGTTTTGTTTTTTAACCGCTAGGGGACCAAAAGTTACAGTGTACCTTTAAATCAAGCAATTTTCAGAAACAGTCGCAACAAATAAAGCTAAAAAAAATCATGAATAAAAGTCTCAAAAATCACACATGTAAATAAAAAATTTATATACAATTTAATAAAAATATTGTTTTATATATATAAATGGGCTACCTATTAAATAAAGGTGCCGTGTTGACAGCTGTTAAATCGGTTGTTGGGAGCGTGGCTGTTTAAACTATTAACATGACTCTTACTTTAACTCAGAACTGTTATCACAATTACAAGTCATACTTCGATTATAACACTACATGTTGTAATATTCATATTTTTACGAATGTGCTTATCATTCTGTTGACAAACATTGCCGCTGCTCAGACTGAGGAGGTTACTCCTATTAAAGACGAGTAGCCTCAGTCACGGTGAGTGTGAGTGTGTGTGTGTGTGTGTGTGTGTGTGTGTGTGTGTGCAACACTGTCAACAATTTAAACACTGACACTTGATCATGCTTTCAGTTCAGAATGGTGACATTTCATTAGTATTTAACCTGAAGGGATTACTCACCCAAAACCCAAAATGAAAATACTGTCATCATTTTCATCAAACCCATATTACCTTTTCTTCGATGGAACACAAAAAATTTTTTCAAGCTGCTGTTTTCCAGACAAATGGCAAGTTTTAATATGCAAAGCACGAATGAGATTTATGCTCATAAAGCTGTACTATAAGCTGTGTACTATTATGGTACTTTGGAGATTTTTGTCCTTTTTTTTTTTCTTGATAGCGCATGTGCTTTCATTATATGTAAAAGACCAGCATCAACCTATGGAAGCTTGTTTGCGCCACTGAATAAAAAATAAAAAAAGTTAACTGCGACTTTTTATCTCACAATTCTGACTTTTTTTAACACGCAGTTGCAAGTTATGAAGTCGCAATTGTGTGTTATAAAGTCTTTTTTCCTCAGAATTGGACTTTATAACTCACAATTGTGACTTTATATCTCACAGTTCAGAGAAAAGAAGTCAGAATTGCGAGATATAAACTTGCAATTTTGAGAAAAAAGTCATTTTTTGTTTATATTTCGCAATTCTGAGAAAAAGTCAGAATTGTGAGATAAAAAGTCACAATTATCTTTTTTTATTTTTATTCGGTGATGGAAACAAGCCTCCATATCAACCTCCATTTTCCACAGAGGAAAGAAAATAATAGTTTTGAAATTGCATAAGGTTGCATAAGTAAATGAGGTCAGTTTTGGGTGAACTATTCCTTTGATAATCTCATTGTTGACTTTTAAGCTTTTTAATATGGATTTATTGCATTCTAGGGAGTGTGGTAGTAGATTTAATGTGGTTTGTAGTGATTTGCAGTGACTTAAGAGACTTGCGTGTGTATGTGTGTGATGTATTAAAAAAAATTGTATTGAGACGTTTTCTATGATTTTCTTACTGCAAAATAACTATAATTTTGGTAACACTTTACAATAAGGTTCAATTTGTAAACATTGGTTATTTACGTAAGTTGATACTCCTAACTAACAATGATGAATACTTTTATTAAAGCATTTATTAATCTTAATGTTAAGACAAGACACTATATAGATTTATGGAATGATAAAAGAGCTATCCAAAATCCCCTCTGTAAAAACCTTTAATATGTCAACAAAATGAAACAAGAATGTGAAACTTGGCTTTATCCAATGTTCAGATGTATGTTCTGGTAATGCATACAAATTAGTGCACATTTAATTAGATAATGCCTCAATTGCATATTTAAACGTAACATTTCAGAAAACTTCTTAATGTCTTAACTGGGGAAAGCATGGTGACGTCTATTAGTTAAATATTTACTTTATTTACCTGTAGTGTCTTGCCTTGGATACAACTTATTTTAAGAATGTACACCCAAAAATGAAAATTCTGTCATTAATCATTCACCCTCATGTTGTTCCACATCCGTAAGACCTTCGGAACACAAATTAAGATATCTTTGATAAAATTCGATGGCTCAGTGAGGCCTGCATTGACAGCAAGATAATTAACACTTTCAGATGCCCAGAAAGCTACTAAAGACATATTTAAAACAGTTCATGTGACTACAGTGGTTCAACCTTAATGTTATGAAGTAAGGAGAATACCTTTTGTGTGCCAAAAAACAAAATAACGACTTTATTCAACAATATCTAGTGATGGGTGATTTCAAAACACTGCTTCATGAAGCTTCGATGCTTTACAAATCTTTTGTTTCGAATCAGTGGTTCAGAGTGTGTATCAAACTATCTCAAACTGGCAAAGTCACATGATTTCAGTAAACGAGGCTTCGTTACGTCATAAGTGTTTCGAAATTTCAGTGGTTCACCACTGGGGGGCGTGACTTTGGCAGTTTGATTCCGAACCACTGATTCGAAACAAAAGATTCGTAAAGCTTCAAAGCTTCATGAAGCAGTGTTTTGAAATCGCCCATCACTAGATATTGTTGAATAAAGTCGTTATTTAGTTTTTTTGGCACACAAAGTATTCTCGTCGCTTCATAACATTAAGGTTGAACCACTGTAGTCACATGAACTGTTTTAAATACATCTTTAGTAGCTTTCTGGGTGTTTGAAAGTCTAAGTTAACTTGCTCTCAATGCAGGCCTAGAGAGCCATTGGATTTTTTTTAAAAATACCTTTATTTGTGTTCCGAAGGTGAATGAAGGTCTTACGGATGTGGAACGACATGAGGGTGAGTGATTAAAGACAGAATTTTCATTTTTGGGTGAACCATTTAATGGACCTGAGCTATCATAAACTAACAATGAACAATTGTATTTTTTATAAACTAACAAAGATTAATGCATACTGTAACAAATGTATTGCTCATTGTTAGTTAACAGTGTTGCATTACAAGTAACTTGAAAAGATTACTTTTTCAAGTAACTAGTAAAGTAACGCATTACTTTTTAAATTTAAAACAAAATATGTAAGTTACTTTTTCAATTAAGTAACGCAAGTTATTTTTTCACATTTATTGACTGACAGCTCTCCTGTCCCCATGTTGAGAGAAATAAAGTATTGTGTGCGCTGTGTGAACATGGTTACATACATTTACTCATCTCACTTACAACATTCAGTATTCCCCAAATGAATAAAAACAGTGAAATGCAATCACAGAATTTTACGCAAACCTGTAATAATTGACTATATTAAATTACACAAATGTACTTTATGTATTTAATCTCACTTTATTAAACAATGTCTTTGCTGCTGACCTTTAATGATCTAATTCAACCATACTAATAAGCAAAAATTATTTTAGATTAGATTTAGAAATAAGAGTGTTGAACTTTCTTCTCCTTTATCCTATTCATATGCGATTCAGAATGGCAGCACAGCTGAAAGGTTTGTTTGAGCTGCACCCTCTACTGTACAGGCATAAATATGCATTTCCTTCAGCCTGAGGCTTATTCAGTTCACTTTTGGCCTTAACATTTGCCAAAAATAGAACTTTTGTTGTTATTAAAAAACAAACAAGCAAGCCCAGCCCAGGTGAGAAAAAGTAACACAAAAGTAATGTAACACATTACATAAAAAGTAGCTAACATAATTAGTTACTTTTTTAGGGAGTAACGCAATATTGTAATGCATTACTTTTAAAAGTAACTTTCCCCAACACTGTTAGTTAATGCATAAACAAATATTAATTAATGGGACCTTCCTATTGTAAAGTGTGACCATAATTTCCTTAATCAGAATTTGCCTTGTTTTCCAGTCAAAATATATAAACACCCTTGCAATTTTGGGTGTGCAAATAAATTAAATCAATATAACTGCATTGTTTCATGTGCGTGTTGCTAAAACAGGGCACAGGCGTTGACCAGAAAGCAGATCGACCAGGCGACAGGACGGCCTTTTATGAAAACTATCATCATCATCATCATCATCAAGGAAGTTTGGAAGAAGACAACATTGAGGAGAGAAATGCTAAAGACCAAGAACCATTACAGAGTGAATGGAGAAGCCGTCACAAACATCACAATTCCTCATCCACACGGACTGAACAACACAGTCATCATCATCATAACCGCCACCATCACCACCATCACAATCGGGAGAGGCGGACATTTTCCAAACAAGAGACGTTAGAGTCCACGTATCCCGAGCCTATTGCTGGACATACACAGACTCACGAAGATGCGCACTCGCATCCGCATCACCTCGAAGAGGAACTGGACCCTTCGATTCAGCCAAACCATCATCACCATCACCATCATCGCGGGGACAAAGAGAAGGAATATGACCACAATGAGAGGAACTGCCGGCAAAGAGGAAAGCAGAGATCGCAACGAGAACATCATCACGAGAGGGACAGGAAGCGAGGCGAGGCGGAATGGGCGAGAGAGCATTACATAGAGCAGTGACACAAACTCACACAAATACAACCGTGCCACACACACTCTACTGCTGACCTCTTCCATGGGCTTTAAATGGCCTCACATCAATGTTATGTGTTTTTACAGGGCAGTGTAATGTATGTGATGTGTATCCATACAAGTTTTTTTCCAAGTGGACAAATTAAAGACAATTATATATTAATTTAATGTGGCATGAATGATGAAATTTTGTCTTTTTTTTTAAAGGTTGTCTATTTATTTTTATCTTCGCATTTCTGGTCTTATTGAATGAATCATAGATGCACGTTATTCCAAAGAAAATGTTTGTTTGTAATTGTTTTTAAAATCAAAATCTAATATCTTGCTCTGCCTCTGACACGAGTTTTGTTTTCAGCTGATGTCACGTGAGTAGCAGTTTCAAAAATTAACGCAAGGAAAAATGCCAGCGAGAGTGACAAAAATGGCTAAATGTTTTTTGTTTTGTTTTTTTGTATCTGATATATTCCCTAAAATTCTAGTTATTTTTATTATTATTTTGCTGTTTTTGTTGGATATTCTGTTCTCCCATAAAGATGTCACATTACAGAAGTAAAATGTGTTGTGAATGTCATTTCATGTTGCATCTTCACTGCTGTTTTTGGGTAGTTCTAAAACAAAATAGGATATTTATTTTATGTTGTGTGGATGTCATTTAGAATTGTTATTTAATTATTTGTGTGTTAATGTTGCAAAGGTGTGTATTGCCTTGCATATAGGATAAAGACATTAGAAAAATATGAGTTTTGGTTTGTTTCTCCAGCAGTCATGTGCTGTTTTAAACTACTGTCCTGACGAATTGACCAGGAGTTAATGAAATGCCACAGTTAAATTAAAAGATGACAATTTTTAGTTTTGTTTCCACTTGTACTGTCTTTGAATTGCTAGAGATTTAGAAAGGGAGAATATTTTAGGCTTTTGGTACATATTACATCAAAATGTGTTATTTGAGCTGTAACATTAAATTGTCCTTTTAGCAGTGAGACTTCTGTTCTTACAGTCAAAAAAAAAAAAAATTGTAAAATTGGGTAATTTTTTTAGGGACCAAAGGAGCGAAGGTCCTATTGTTTTCCTGAGGATTATTTTTCAGTGACACTTTTGATGATTTAGAGTTTAACCCTTTCATTGCAGTGTGCTTTGGCAATAAATGCATAGAACCAGCTCAATTGTGGGGCACTGACAATATAGTTGTATATAATTAGTTTAATAATTAGGTTAATAAAATAAAAAAGAGCTTAAAATAAATACTGGACTTTCAAAATTTTGAGCTGCAAAAGATAACTTTGCACTCATTTCAAAGTGACCAATTACATCCTATATGACATAAAATTCATCTAAATTTAAATGATCTCATGGATGTGGCTGTTGTGGTTCACAGTCATAGTGGCACCAGCTTGCTGCAGTAAATGTGGTGTATTCAAACAACTTTTATTTAGTTCTTTTACATTTCTATAAATGCACATTGCCCACCGTGTACTGTTGCCCTGAAGCCACCGGGGTGGCGGTGACACTGAGTCTTGGGCCCGTCATCGCTGCTTGCAGCTATATTTGTTGTTGTGACCCATAGAATGAAGGAACAGTATCTGCAGTATAGATACTTCTGGCTGTCATTTGAAAACTGATGAAAAATGGGAGACATCAATTTAAATTTAACAAAAATACAGAATCTGTAGTCTGTTGAGTGAGTAAAATGAGTAAAGAGTGTAGTCATCTACACAAAAACTTAAGTGAGTTGATTATGTGATTCTATGCAGTTGTGCTCACGTATTTGTGGAACTGCAAGATGATTAAAAAAAGAATCATAAGATTTTTTATTATTTTTACAAAATATATTGCACAATACAAAATTAAATTTGCACAAATGATCCTGTTCAAAAAAGCTGACATCCCCTATGATCTTATTATGCTCTGTAACGTCCTTCATGATCAATGGCTATTTGTATGTTAAGTGATGGTTGTTCATGAATCCCTGATTTTTCTGGGGTAGTTAAACAGTGACTACATGATGCTGAGATCCAGTTTTTCACACTGGACGATCACTACTATTACGAAGAAAAACAAACAAAACAAAAAAACAAGTAATTCTTCAGTCTTACAAATTAACTAATTTATTTTATGTACTAATATGTACAATATTGCATAAAAAAGATGAAAACAATACTTGGAAACAAAACATTAAATGGATATGATAAAGCATATTAAAACCCTGCCTGTTGTTCTGTATTAAGCTTGTGTGCACTTCTCACCATTTTTTATAAACTTGGCAATAAAAAAACCAATAGTATCAGTGTTGGCGTTTTGTAGGAGGCTTTCAGGGGAATGTGCAAAATGAGCTCCTCTCCATGCTAATTCTGGGCGAAATCTCTGTAGTAGCCGTCGTTGGTCACATGACAGACCTGCTCCTTGCATCCCCTCTGATCCTAAATGAGGCACCTGGAAGAGGTGACAAACACAAGGTTTCACTCACTCTCAAACTGCCTTTGCTCAACCATATTATAATCTAGCCATCTTCAACAAACAGAGCATTGATATGCTGGGTTAACAGAACTTATCTCATTGAGAAAAAAAGGAGTCTAAAATACAGCAGAAAATTTCTAGACTAATTCCTAAGTGATTGCTACAGTACAATAATATTATCCGTTTTATGTAAATTGAAACTTTGTTTAGACATTTTCATAATGATATCAGGGTATGTGTTTAGATTTTCAAGAGCTTTTCCAGCATTTTCAAGCAGTGGCAGTCTGTGCTTTTCAAGGGTGGGGAAACTATTTATAATAAACTTGTCACAGTCACGTTCGAGTTTGCCTTAGTTATCACGGACTTTCAGTTTGTTTTCCTTTAGCATTGTTCTATTTTCCCACCAAAATCCATCACCATGGACACTGCACGAATCATCACAGCTGTTTGTCATTTAAGTTAATCATCTGTGTATTTAAGTTCAGTTCAGTTGATGTGTCTTTGGTCTCATTTCGGTTTTGGTTGTGTTGGACTGTTTGCCTCTCTGTTGGATCGTACCTGTTTGGATTATTAAAGATTACCTGTTTATGCTCATCTTCATCTTCGTGTGTGTTCGCACGACCAGTGCGTTACAAAACTACAGTAATTATAAATTTATTTAGCAGAGTACACTATAGCATCTCACTTTATAATAGCTGTATTTAACTACTGTGTACTAACATTTAAATTAATAATTTGATACAATGCACTTATTGTGTACATGCATGTTTTTACTTGTACTTAAACTTAAAAAAAATACCTACATGTAATTACAGCTGTAATTAATTTCTGTAACTACATCTCTAATTACACTTTTGACCCTTCCTTTACACCTTAACCCACCCTTAAACCTAACAGTACCACTAAACCTGTCCTTAATCTTACCCATATGATATCCCATTTAAATAGCTGCAAAAGTGTTTTGCAATACAATATGAACACAATAACTACAGTAATTGTACTTATTTTCTGATTTAACTATAGTATTTAAAGACACTTAGGCCCAATCCCAATTCTACCCCTTACCCCTTCCCCTTCCCCTTTGTTTCGCGCGTTCACGTGAAGGGGTAGGGGTGTCCCAATTCTCATTTGGTTGGAGGGGAAGGGGTAGGGGGAAGGGCCAGGTAGCCCTTCAAACGAAGATTTTTCGGGACCACACTTCAGACGAAGGGGTATGATAAATTTCCAACATGGCCGACCAAGCGAGCAGAGAGACCCATAAATGTAAGTATTTTTTTACGGTAAACAGTATTTTAGTAATAAATAATCACTTGTTTTATGTTGCCTTTAATCTTGTGTTCATGTATACGGTTATGTTCTCCGAAAAAAGATTTGTTAAAATCGCTATGAAAACAGTTCGCTAATGTTTTTTTACTTTATGATAGTTCCACAACATATTTTTTATATATTTTATTGAAACCCGCGTTGATTTGACAACATAAATTCAAATCCGGTGGCAGCTAACTTGTCTTTTTGCCGCATGCCTGATTAATGTATTGTTTTGTTGTGGTTACGTCCATAAATACGTGTACGTTACATGATATAAACAAAAAGTGCATTCAGTTTGCGTGCTTATTCATCAGTGTTGTATGTTCTGTATCAACCAGGGACTAAAAGGCCAATTCACACCGCACCAACAAACAATTTTTTTAGCGCGACCCTTTTTATTAACGAGACCCATAAGCATATACAACCATGTAGCTAAACAAGCCAAAACGAAACTGAAGGTAAACCTGCGTTGCTCTCATGGTTAACGTTACCTCTCTCTTTCGGTTAAGTGGAGCAGCTGCTCTTGCTGAATGGCACGGATTGCACTATGGACTATTGTACCTTTTGTATATTTTATTTTTTTTAACAGTATTTTATTTTTTATAATGAACAAGCTGCGATGTCAGGTTTCCACTGCTTTGTTGTGTGTGCGTGAGGCGCGGGCGCGATCAAACAGCTGTCTTTGCAGGGGACTTGCCTCATCGTCATGGCAACGGTTAGTGGCCAGGTCAGATTACTTCAGTTTGTTGCCGTCTGTTGGAAAACTGTTCACACCGCGCAGACATTCCACGACCCGACAAACGCCGATTAAACATGTTCAGTCGGGTGAAAACCGACTCCAACAGACGCCAACAGGGGTATCACACCGATCCAACAAACTCCAACAGACGAGTGTTGTCGGTGCGGTGTGAATTGGCCTTTAGAAGTGTGTGATAAACATCGGCGCATCTATGACGTAGGAGCTAGCGACGACTTATGATGACGTGTAACGGTCTAGTAGTGGTGTCCCATTTCTTAGGGGAATATTTTCAGCCCTACCCCTTGACACTCTGTTTCAAGGGGCAAGGGGAAGGGGTAGGCGTAGGGGGAAGGGGAAGGGGAAGGGGTATAAAATAGAATTGGGATTGGGCCTTAATATAAAGTGTGACCCACTATAGTAAGGTAAATTGCTATATGAATGGGGGACTACCAATTTTTTTAATCAACGAGGTTGATTATGACAGATTCAAGATTCAAAGATTCATTGTCATATTTAATGTCCTTTACCTTATTTAAAGATCCGATAATAAAAAAATCATTGTTTACTTTCAGTTTTTGAGTGCATCATATTTGTTCTGTTTTATCTAGACTCAAAAGTTTTCACTCCTTAAATTGTTTTGACAGTTCTGGGTTATAAAAAAGTTTCTTTTAGCAATGTCTTTCATCCTTACCTGTGGTTCTATTGTTAAACAGGGGAAGGTCTTGAGAGCCCAGGCAACCTGCTCTTCATTCTCCGCAAGTGTCACAGTACAGGTACTATACACCAAAACACCTCCACGTTTTAACAAACGTACAGCCTGTAACACAAACATGTAACAACAACAGACACAATCTATAAGCTATGAAAGACTTGCACTGTAACATATAGGTACACAGCACCACCTTCTGTTCACTGACTTTAAGAAACATTTTCAATAGTTAAAATGAGCTCGATGGCTTCAAACAGTGTCATTGTTACGTTAAAACTAAATAAAGCTGAAAATATAAATATTAGATGTAAAATGTGAACTTAAATTAAAACTATAATTAGAAATGTTGCTTTGGCAACTAACTGTAATAAAAAAAAGTTGAAATTGAAATGCTAAAATTAATAAAACTGGAATAAGATTAATTTAAAGCTAAATAGAAATATTAAAAAACTAAATAGTGCACACGATTTATAAAATATATAAAAAATAAACTAAAATGAGAAATATATTAATAAATACTATACTAGTATATAAATAATAATACTACTGTACTTAACTTCAGAGACCTTCATTTATGGCGGTGATAAAGACACGGCAATGGCAATAAGTAGCACGACTAAGTATTTTAATAGCTGTTTTTTTCTTTCACTGTCAATAAGGGATTACCATAATTAACTGGTTAACCGTTAACCGACAGTAAGAATTATGATCGATTAATAATACTATCAGTTAGATGGTTAAAAAAGTAAATTAAAGAAAAACGCTACACATATCGGTCAAAATTAGGTTTTGAGACAGAAAAAAACATACAGGTGCTGGTCATATAATTAGAATATCATCAAAAAGTTGATTTATTTCACTAATTCCATTCAAAAAGTGAAACTTGTATATTATATTCATTCATTACACAGAGACTGATATATTTCAAATGTTTATTTCTTTTAATTTTGATGATTATAACTGACAACTAAGGAAAATCCCAAATTCAGTATCTCACAAAATTAGAATATTACTTAAGACCAATACAAAGAAAGGATTTTTAGAAATCTTGGCCAACTGAAAAGTATGAACATGAAAAGTATGAGCATGTACAGCACTCAATACTTAGTTGGGGCTCCTTTTGCCTGAATTACTGCAGCAATGCAGCATGGCATGGATCAGTCTGTGGCACTGCTCAGGTGTTATGAGAGCCCAGGTTGCTCTGATAGTGGCCTTCAGCTCTTCTGCATTGTTGGGTCTGGCATATCGCATCTTCCTCTTCACAATACCCCATAGATTTTCTATGGGGTTAAGGTCAGGCGAGTTTGCTGGCCAATTAAGAACAGGGATACCTTGGTCCTTAAACCAGGTACTGGTAGCTTTGGCACTGTGTGCAGGTGCCAAGTCCTGTTGGAAAATGAAATCTGCATCTCCATAAAGTTGGTCAGCAGCAGGAAGCATGAAGTGCTCTAAAACTTCCTGGTATACGGCTGCGTTGACCTTGGACCTCAGAAAACACAGTGGACCAACACCAGCAGATGACATGGAACCCCAAACCATCACTGACTGTGGAAACTTTACACTGGACCTCAAGCAACGTGGATTGTGTGCCTCTCCTCTCTTCCTCCAGACTCTGGGACCCTGATTTCCAAAGGAAATGCAAAATTTACTTTCATCAGAGAACATAACTTTGGACCACTCAGCAGCAGTCCAGTCCTTTTTGTCTTTAGCCCAGGCAAGCCGCTTCTCACGCTGTCTATTGTTCAAGAGTGGCTTGACAAAAGGAATGCGACAGCTGAAACCCATGTTTTGCATACGTCTGTGCGTAGTGGTTCTTGAAGCACTGACTCCAGCTGCAGTCCACTCTTTGTGAATCTCCGCCACATTTTTGAATGGGTTTTTTTTCACAATCCTCTCCAGGGTGCGGTTATCCCTATTGCTTGTACACTTTTTTCTACCACATCTTTTCCTTCCCTTTGCCTCTCTATTAATGTGCTTGGACACAGAGCTCTGTGAATAGCCAGCCTCTTTTGCAATGACCTTTTGTGTCTTGCCCTCCTTGTGCAAGGTGTCAATGGTCGTCTTTTGGACAACTGTCAAGTCAGCAGTCTTCCCCATGATAGTGTAGCCTACAGAACTAGACTGAGAGACCATTTAAAGGCCTTTGCAGGTGTTTTGAGTCAATTAGATGATTAGAGTGTGACACCAGGTGTCTTCAATATTGAACCTTTTCACATTCTAATTTTCTAAAATACTGAATTTTCCTTAGTTGTCAGTTATAATCATCAAAATTAAAAGAAATAAACATTTGAAACATATCAGTCTGTGTGTAATGAATGAATATAATATACAAGTTTCACTTTTTGAATGGAATTAGTGAAATAAATCAACTTTTTGATGATATTCTAATTATATGACCAGCACCTGTATGTCACGTATAAGTCACATTTTATTGTTACATTCAGAAATAAATGTAAAATACCGGTAAATAAAGCAAATTATTTACAAATATTATAGACAATATAAACTTATAACCTAGACTATTTTGGTTCCCCTCACTCCACAACAATAAAAGTATTCAGAACAGAGCAAGAATGAAAAATGTAAGTAGCTATAAAATTATAGTATAACATTATATATTAAATTATAAAATGAA
>VTFQ01000151.1:0-24997 GCA_036281575.1 Ancherythroculter nigrocauda
TGTACGCCTGCCTAAAGGGTTAGTTCACACAAAAATGAAAAAAAAAAAAAAAAAAAAAGACTCACCCTTATGTCATTCTGAACATCCAAGACTGTTGTTCATCTTCGAAACATAAGTGAAGATATTTTAATGAAATCTGAGAGCTTTCCATCCCTCAATTTACAGACCATGCAACTAACACTTCAAAAAGTTCATAAAGTGATTGTAAAAGTGATCCATATGAATGGAGAAGTTTATTCCAAATTTTTTGAAGAGACTTGTTCGCTTAATGCAATATACAGTTTGAGTTTAGACTTTTATTCACATATAAACATTAATTAGCAAACAATAGAAAATGGAAGCTCAACTTGTTTGTATATGCACTAGTGTGTTAAATTTGTTTATTATATAAGGTGATCAAGTTTATTCAGAAAATTTGGACTAAACCTCTCTATTAGATTAGATTTACGATCTGTATGAAATTATTTTATTTTAAATATCAAAGTGGCAGTTGTGTAGACCGTCAATAAAAGGAACAAAGCTCTCAGATTTCATTAAATTATCTTTATTTGTGTCTTGAAGATGAATGAAAGTCTTAACAGGTTTGGAACGACATGAACTCATGTCATGATAAAAACAATGTTATAACTTACAATATAAACATGATAATATTTTAATGATTTCAAAATACTTTGAAGAATACAAAAAACATTTAGGCTACATGAAATATGCCCTTACTGTATTTTTTTCTTAAATTATTTTTTTTGTGCTTTCGTGTACATGAAGATGTATTTTTTGAGGATGCTGCTATGATATGATTTAAGGGAAAGGTGAAAAATGAGTAAGTCTGACAGTGACACGATTATAAATGTAATTCGGTAATTTAACTGATCTTGCCCAAACTCACCTAGTCAGAGCCAGTTGCGTTCAGTCAGTGTTTAAAATCTGCAAGGAAATAGCTAATAGTAAAATTGCTTAGAATATTAAAGTAAAACTACTTTAAAATATTATTATTTTACTATATTTTTCAACAAATGCAGCCTTGGTAAGTGGCAGAGACTGCTTTCAAAAGTAAAAATGCAGCTTCTATCAATGTAATCTTCTCTTTCAGCTGCCAGAGGAGGATGATGATGATGATGGCAGTGGTGACCGAGATGAAGAGGAGGAGGAACATGTAGGTTAGACATGCTTTCCTCATTCCTTTCTAACAAATAATAAACCTGACTACAACAACTACTACAATAACATTGTTTTTAGCTTCCAGTTTGCAAAAATCCAAAGTGATCCTTGCCTCAGAAGAGCCTGAGAAAGACACACTTCCTCTTCTCTCACAGCTCTCCATCATCTTCCTCCTCAACACTGTTGGAAAGAGTGTTCTACACAGCTGAGGACACGGTAATGAGAGATCTCAAATTCTTCCTGAGAAAGTCCACATGTTTATTTTCTTGAACAAAAACTGTACATGTATTTTTGGGTGGGCCAAACTATTATTTGAAGAAATGCTAAAAATCTCTATATTGCTCTTTATACATATCTTTTACTCTTTATGAGTGTCATCCTCTAGATTTTTTTTTATCTTTTGGGAAGCTCAAGGACTGTAAAAGTTCTAGTAAAGCAGTATTAAAACACACTACCTCAGTATATATTACTCATACAGGACACTTAGGAAATGGTTTAAAACATTTTTTTGCAAATAAAGTAATAAAATCTGCTGAATCTTTTTCACATATAATGTTTGTGCTAAATTTTGGAGAGTAGTAATCATAAGAGTATAAATATAATTGATAAAATCATTATTTAACTATACCCATCTCTCTAATGATGAAACACTTTTTCAATAAAAAGAATAAAACATTAATCATTGGTTACATTTATTTATTGATTGTATTGTTTGGTCTATGAATGTGTTTGATTTATAAATTCATGTGTTCAATTTTCTGTACTCATAACTTAATAACACTTGGTTGCATGGTAATGTTAATGTATTGGCTTATTGTACAAAGTAACAATGCTGATGATTTCATGGATGCAGTGTGTTTCTAGCCATTTTCTATCATAATTTAATGAGGGCTTCTATTGGTTTCCATTACATATTTTGATCTGCAAATGTATTAACCAAAGCAATGCAATTCCTTATAACAATTAGAATTTATAATGTTTTATAGCAGAGAATTAAGTGTTCAGTTCTGCATAGATTCTGTGCATGGAACACAGAATGTTCGTTAACTTTGGATGGTATAATGGCATGTTGTCTAATATCCATTATCCCTTTATGTTGTACCTGTTTTGTCATTCCTGTTCATCAAATGTTTTTAAATAAATAACTTAACAATTTTCTTATTGTCTGCAGTTGATTGCTATGTTTTAGAATATGGGTGATTCTTTTAATGATGGCTAATATTAAATCACAGTGATACAGTATTTAAATTGTACATTGAGAAACTGAATTTACAGAGATTACCTGTTATCTACTGTTTATAGTACTGTATTGCATACAATACATAAAAAAAACAGTGCTTAACTGTTTTTTGAATGTAAATGCAATCGAAATCACAGTATTTTTTTTCTTCTACAGTAAAACAATCAATACTGTAAATACAAGTAAAATCAGTGTTTAATTGTTTTTTTATTTTACAGTGAATACACAAAATACTGTAAATGGAAGTACAGTACCCTTACTGTAAAACGTATTCACAGTAACTTACTGGCAACAATTAGCCAGTAAGTTACTGTAAATACAAGTAAAATCACAGTATTTAATTGTTTTTGATTTCACAGTGTATACATAAAATACTGTAAATGGAAGTACAGTACCCTTACTGTAAAACGTATTCACAGTAACTTACTGGCAACAATTAGCCAGTAAGTTACTGTAAATACAAGTAAAATCACAGTATTTAATTGTTTTTGATTTCACAGTGTATACATAAAATACTGTAAATGGAAGTACAGTACCCTTACTGTAAAACATATTCACAGTAACTTACTGGCTAATTGTTGCCAGTAAGTTACTGTAAATTTCACAGTAAATTTTTTACAGTGCATGCACACACATAAAACACAGCACATTAACTGCCATACTGAAATTAATACTCATGCCAAGAATTATAAAGGGCCCAGTTAGGTATGTGTTAAATATGCAAGAAAAGCAGCAAGTGAACATTTCGTCCTCAAAGTTGATATGTTAGAAGCAGGAAAAAATGGGCAAGCGTAAGGATTTGAGCGAGTTTGACAAGGGCCAAATTGTGATGGCTAGACGATTGGGTCAGAGCATCTCCAAAACTGCAGCTCTTGTGTGGTGTTCCCGGTCTGCAGTGGTCAGTGTCTATCAAAAGCGGTCCAAGGAAGGAACAGTCGTGAACTGGCAACAGGGTCATGGGCGGCCAAAGCTCATTGATGCACGTGGGGAGCGAAGGCTGGCCTGTGTAGTCCGATCCAACAAACGAGCTACTGTAGCTCAAATTGCTCAAGAAGTTAAAGGGTTAGTTCACCCAAAAATGAAAATAATCTACACCCGTAAGACCATCAAAATATCTTAATTTGTGTTCTGAAGATAAACAAAGGTCTTGCAGGTGTAGAACAACATGAGGGTGAGTAATAAATGACAGAATTTTTAGTTTTTGGGTGAACTAACCCTTTAATGCTGGTTCTGATAGAAAGGTGTCAGAATACACAGTGCATCGCAGTTTGTTGTGTATGGGACTGCATAGCCGCAGACCAGTCAGGGTTTGGCTTCATTAAGTTGAAACAAATGCATAACACGGTCAAAGTCATCAAGTTTATGTGAAATGACAGATATAATCACAATTTTGACAGATGTAAATGACGTCACCACTGTGATGGATAATAAAAACGATATAACAATAACAAACATCTTTGAAATGATACAGGAACCCTGTTTTTAATGGAACCGTCGGGGGCAACCCACCTCGCATTTGCGACGCACTCAAGAGTAGCCTCACTCGCCCCGGCAACCACTGATGTGTTCTTAGGTGCAATCACTATCACCGGGGCAACCAATTCAGCGGGGGCAATAACATCTGAGATTGAGAAAGAGAAAAGAATGGTAAAAAAGAGAGAGAGAGAGAGAGAGATGGTTGATTATTGGCACAATCAATCAGGTTAACAGACTGAGCATCATGAGGGAGATAAGGTTTTGTGATGAGGTGCTACATTTTTTTTCTTTCTTCTTTTTATCCTCTCTCTGAATCAATTCGTTCTTTGAAAAATAATACATGCAGAAGAAACTCAAATGACTAGCCATGGTTGAAAGATGATAGAGGAGGAAAAGAAAGAGCGGGAGATGGAGAAAGATAGGCGAATGGCGAAAATGACATGTGATTGCATCGTTAAAGGAATACTTCACCCAAAAATGAAAATTATGTCATTTAGTCGTCCTCATGTCATTCCGTGCAATTACAACGAACGGGAACTGGAGCTTTCAATTGCAAAAAGGATGCAAAAGCACCATAAAAGTTGCACATATGACAGCTGTGATGTATTTCATAAAATTACTCTTTACGAGTCATACATACAGTGTATTTCCTTGGCACATTCATGAGCAAACTAGTGACCTGTGATTCATATAATAATTGTTCTATTAAGATATATTCTATTGATATATTGACTAAATGGAGGAGGGGATTATTGATGAACTTACATTTTGGTCTGGTTTCGAGCTATTGCTTGGCTTTATAAGACTTGGAATATTGCATTTGAGTCATAGAGTTTTATACGTTATGATACTTTTAAAAGCACCATAAAAGAGTTATTCTATAAGAATCATACAGTGGATTCCTTGGCACATTCATGACAGAACTGGTGATGTTTGATTCATAAGCTAATTGATCTATTAAGATGTTTTCAATTAATCAGTTGATCCGGTTCACAGAACCAATTTGAATTCATGCATGAATCGGTTCTTGAGTTCAACTAATTGACTCAGTGATTCGGTCGCATCGACTAAATAGAGGAGGAGATAATTAATGAACTTACATTTTGGTCTGGTTTCGAGCTATCACATTGCTTCATGAGACTTGGAATATAGCGTTTGAGTCATACATTTTTATTCTTTTATCATACTTTTAAAAGCACCATAAAAGAGTATTCTAAAAGAATCATACAGTGGATTCCTTGGCACATTCATGACAGAACTGGTGATGTTTCATATATAAACTAATTGTTCTATTAAGATCTTTTCAATGTATCAGTTGATTCAGTTCACATACTTGAATTCATGCATGAATCAGTTCTTTAGTTCAACTCACTGACTCAGTGATTCGGTCGCATGGCTTCATGAGACTTGGAATATAGCATTTGAGTCATACAGTTTTATACTTTTATGATCTTTTAAAAGCACCTTAAAAGAGTTATTCTATACGAGTCAGTGTATTTCTTGGCACATTCATAAGAGAACTCGTAATGTTTGATTCATAAGCTAATTGTTCTATTAAGATCTTTTCAATGAATCCAGTTCACAGAACCTGAATTCATGCATGAATCAGTTCTTGAGTTCAATGATTTAGCCACATCGACTAAATGGAAGAGAAGATTATCTATGAACTTGTATTTGGGCTGTTTCTCACTTAGAGCTACGTCATGGCTTCATAAGAATTGGAATACAGTGTATAAGTCATACAGCTTTATACTTTTTTGACACTTTTACGGTACCTTTGTATCCTTTTTAATGTTTGAAAACTCCATTCTAAATTCACTGTAATATGATCTTCAAATGTGAAGAAATAAAAGACGGAATGAGTAAATAATGACAGAATTTTCCTTTTATGCAAGTGATTCCTTTAAAACTCAATGAGAATGGTGAGAACATGCACCTCAGATGAAAACCAGCCTACCATGATAGATAAACTGGCACACAGATGCAAACACACACACACAAGCTTTGATCTGATCTTTGATCAGTGACTGGAAAGGTGTAATGCATTCTCACATCCTCCAAACACAGCAGTGATAGATGCTCTAACTTTTGTAATCTCAGTAGGGATGTATATAATTTATGCATTCATCTCACTGTATCTCATCATTCAAAAAATATGACAAATAAACCACAAAAAACCTAGCAGAAATCTGCGAGCGAAAATGAAATACAGAAGATTGGAGTGAGCGAATGGAATTGGACAGGAAAAGTCAATAAGAAGAGGAACAAGATATATAGGAGTGCTATTTCTGAAAAGTCTAAAAACGAAGCACTATTTCAGAATCGTAGTTGTGTATGTGCACTCTAAATGTAGCCAGTAGGTGTTAAACTATGGCACCTTAGGTTTGGATCTTGCATGAAACCTGATTTGCATAGACTGGCACATTCTAAATTTATGTCCAGTAACAAGTACACAATGGATGCATATGGTGTTAAATAGTTTCCAGTTCTGCACTACTGATTTATGCAGAATATTAGTGCTCAGAGTGATTTACAGATCATGTGTTGGACCTGGAACAACAACAATTCTTTAAAGCAAACAGTGCACTATGCATTCATATTAAAATTCTGGCAAATACGATAAGACGAAAGTTAATTTCATGCTATAGTTGATAACTGATAAATGGCAATTATATTCTTTCTTTCTTTCTTTCTGGACACATGGCTTTTGGCTATATTTAGTTAAATAAACAATCATTTAAATAAATAAATGCATTATAAATAAATAAATAAATTAATTAATTAAATAATAAAAACTATACAACATTAATAAATAATAAAACATTAACTTAATTATTTAAAATATGATTTATTGATGAAAAATATTATGTAGTTATATAAATGTGGCCAAACAAATAAATACATAATAAATAAATAAATAAAAATAAATAAATAATAATTACTACTAATAAAGCATTAACCAATTTATTTAAACTATTATTTTTTTATTAAACATAATTTAATGTTAATTAAAATATTATGTATTTTTATAAACATGGTGAAATAAAAAAATAAATAAATACAAAATGTTAATGAATGAATTTAATAAGTTAATATAATTTAATAACTTGCATTAATTTAAAAATTCATATATTTTAATTATTTATTAAAATATTATTTATTTATTAAAATATTATGTATTTATATAAATGTGGTCAAATAAATAAATAAAATGTTAATGAATGAATTCATTAATATAAGTTAATATAATTAAATAACTTGCATTAATTTAATATGTTAATATAATTTATTTATCAAAAATATTATTTATTTATTAAAATATAATGTATTTATATTAACATCGTCAAATAAATAAATAAATAAAAAGTTAATGAATGAAATTATTAATATAAGTTAATATAATTTAATAAGTTGCATTAATTTAATAAATTAATATAATTTAATTATTTATATATTATATATTTATATTATATATTTATTTAATAAATGTATGTTAATGAATTCATATAAGTTAATATGCATAAATAATGGGGGAAAAAACTTGTCTTTAACCGATAAGTGACCTCTGATTTAAAGGGTTAGTTCACCCAAAAATGAAAATTCTGTCATTTATTACTCACCCTCATGTTGTTCTACACCTGTAAGATCTTCGTTCATTATCAGAACACAAATTAAGATATTTTTTTACATTGCCTGCATTGACAGCAAGACAATTAACACACGAAACAAATGATTCATAAAGCTTTGAAGCTTCATGAAGCAGTGTTTTGAAATCGGCTATTGGTGAATAAAGTCATTGTTTAGCTTTTTTGGCACACAAAAAGTATTCTCGTCGATTCATAACATTAAGGTTGAACCGCTGTAGTCACATGAACTGTTTTAAATATGTCTTTAGTAGCTTTCTGGGTATTGAAAGTGTTAATTGTCTTGCTGTCAATGCAGGCCTCACTGAGCCATTGGATTTTATCAAAAATATCTTAATTTGTGTTCTGAAGATGAATGAAGGTCTTACAGGTGTGGAACGGCATGAGGGTGAGTAATAAATGACAGAATTTTCATTTTTGGGTGAACTAACCCTTTAAGGGGTTGAGTTATACTGATGATCGACTGATAGGAAAATTGTTCCAGAACCAACAAACAACCGTACTTGTCTAAATCACACTGTGTATTGCAGTATCATGCTGGGATGGCAAACAATTAACATAAATACGATCCAACAGAAATAAAGAATCACACTCTAGCTCACATCTCTCAGCACTGCTGACAGAATAATTCTGTGAGTCTATCTATTCTCATATCGTGCTTCGGGAAGTGCTGATTATAGCTGTGTGTTATTTTTCAGAGTGAGCTCAGAAGTACAGTAGCCTGAAGAACGCCGCAAATGAAAAGGAAGATTTGCACTAAGGGGAAAAGACAGTGTGTCGTGCTTCTGAGGTAACGTTGCTGTCAGCCGCTTATACGGCCTCATGTACTCAAGTCAGAATGGTGTTTGACATGGTGTTGACACGGTGTTGTCTTCCATGGGTTGGTTTTCATCAGGCGCAGAGATTAGTCGCCTTGAGCATATCGAGATGGTTGTAAAACAATGTAGAACACAGCTAAAGGGACACGCAAGAGTCCACACACGAGGGTCGGGGTCATTCAGAGAGATCGGATGTAATAATCTTAATCCAATGTCTACATGAGTAGTGAGTGAGATTACGACATGTGGAGATATTAAATTTGTCTCTGAGGAGAATCTATTATCTTAAGCCTCTAACAAATCCATCTAAACACACAGTACATGAGAGATTACACACACATACACACAGAGGGAGACAGCATGGGTGAGAGCAGACAGAAGAGGGAATGCCAGTAAATTATTTTTTCTCAGGACTCTCAACTCTGATTGGCCGATGCACATATTAACCAGTGTGAATCTATATGTCATGCTGTGTGTGTGGGGGTTAATATTCAGGATTTCTTATTTTGCATGCTTATTTTTAAGTCCCGCAGAACCATTTCAAATGATCAGGCAATAATTATTTATACATGTTATTTTGTAGTAGTAATATGCATGCATAATTCACAGAATGCAAAATACCAAGAAAATAAAAATATAAGATCCACTATACGTAAAATATAAACTACAGTATTGCTATGTTCGGAATTAAATACATGCATACTGCACTGCATATATACTGAATACTGCTGCTATTAAAAAAACAAAACAAAAAACAACATGTGAAAAAAAAAATCACATTATAAAATGACCACAATATTTCTGACAGTACTATGCTATGTAGTCATTAATTAGTATGTTATTTTAATTTTCAAAAATGCTTAATGTTATGATAATTTAATCTTAACTCTTGGTTGTAAAATAAAATAAAATAAAATAAAATAAAATAAAATAAAATAAAATAAAATAAAATAAAATAAATAAAATAAAATAAAATAAAATAAAATAAAATAAAATAAAATAAAATAAAATAAAATAAAATAAAATAAAATAAAAAAAAAATAAAATAAAATAAAATAAAATGCTTGATGTTTAATTTATGATAATTTAATCTTAACTCTTGGTTGTAAAATAAAATAAAGTAAAATAAAATATTTAAAAAATAAATAAATAAAAAAATAAAATAAAATAAAATAAAATAATTGGTGATATTACTTCTGGATCATTTGTCACTAAAGAAATGTAAAGTCAATAGCTTTGACATGTTGCTGACAACTATATCAATCAGACTGAATTGATGAATATATTTTAAATATTGATTTTGTGACAATTACTTGATTTCATATATTATTTATTAATTTTAGAGCTGCAACTAACAATTATTTTGATAATCAATTAATCTATCAATTATTTCTTCAATGAATCAATTAATTGGACTAAAAAACAAATATTATCCTAATTGTTCTATATTATTATTAGATTAATTTCTTTTTAAATATTTACATTTAATCCATTATTTACAAAAATGTTATTCCACATCTTTCAATGTCCTTCAAACAGTGTGCAATTTGAAGGCTATATGAAAACAAATTGAATGTTTTCACTCATCTGAACATAGTAATTTATCTACAATAGTCCCTTTACAGTTATTCCTCTTATAAAAATACAATTACTTGAGTTACAATGTAGAATCCTAAACCTACATTTAATGTCTAACAAGAAATATTTAAGCAAAATGTGCATCAGCACTCATTCAGTGAAGTCAACTGTTGCATTGCAGATGCAAAATTTTTGTACATATAAATGTGTTATTCAGTACTGTAAAATCACGTGACTGGCGGATGTTTTTCATGCATAGCATGCAGATGCGATAAATCGACAATCAAATTTGTTGTCTCTTATTCGCATTATTGATTTTATGCATTAGTTCACTGTAAAATATTATATTATCAATAAGTTATGACAACATATGTTTTTACATTGCTTGCAAAAGAAGTAAAGCAATTTTCAACTTATTTTTAGAAGTTATACAAGATTTAACTCATTTTTTAAAGCCAATTTAATGTAATTTAAGTTGAAGTTCTCAATCCAACCATGCTCAAAATGATTCCGAACATAGCCCGTTTCTCATCTTGTGGGCAATCAGACTGGGAAATGCCAAGAGGACAAATGTTCACTTCATAATTCAAAATCTCAAGCAGATGATCATCTAATGTCATCAGAGCAGTGAGACAGGAATGAAAGAGAGAGGACGGGTGAAGATTACAAGCTTTAAGAGTTCATTAGAATGTCTTACCAAGGGAACCACGATTCCTCTTGTTTACTGCTCATCAGGTCACAGAGAGCAGAGAAAGAAAAAAGAAATCAGAAAAAAAAAAATCATTCCTCTCACCAAAATACTCATATATCCTCACACTTTAAGTCCAAAACAACATCAGCTCCACTGTTCTCAGGCCCTCCGTCACACCTGCCATGATTTTATCATTCTGCGACATGTAATTATGGGAATTTGCTGACCCTTGACCTGCTCTTAATGGAAGCACCACACTTATAAGCTTCCTGCTTTCACTTTAACCAACAAAATGAGGTGCAGAATGGACACATAAGAGTAAACACACTCATAAATAAACAAAGAAATGCATTTTGATCAATATCACAGAGAAATTAGTTTCAAAGTTTCATTAAATGCTAATATATTGAAGTTCTTTAAAAGTTTCTGTATCTCGGATACCAACAATATTTGTCCTATAATTTGTCTTATAGATTTTTTTTCAATAAAACGAGTGTGGGTGGAATAGTTCATTTGAAATTTGATGGGAAAGATGACAATAGTTCATATTAAGATCCTTAACGTTTGTTCAAGTTGGGGTTGGTAAGATTTTTTAAATGTTTTTAAAAGAAGTCTCTTATGCTCACCAAGGCTGCATTTATTTGATAAAAAATGAAGTAAAAACTCTAATATTGTGAATTATTATTATATTTTAAAATAGCTGTTTTCTATTTCAATATATTTTAAAATGTAATTTATTCCTGTGATGGCAAAGCTGAATTTTCAGCATCATTACTCCAGTTTTCAGTGTCACATGATCCTTCAGAAATCATTCTAATATGCTGATTTGGGACTTATTATCAAAGTTGGAAACAGTTGTGCTCTATCTATGGAAACCTTTATGCATTTTTCAGGATTCTTTGATGAAAGGAAAAGTAAAAAAAAAAAAAAAAAATGTATATATAGATATAACAGAGAGCCATTCTTCAGAATCATACTGCAGGCCTATATGCAAAACGTTATTAACAGTTAACTTTTTCCCTGCCGTTGACAGAATTTTCCGTCATTTATTGACACAACGCTTCCCCGCCATTGACAGAAATTTCCGGCAATCCATGTTTTCACTTTTATATGGTAGGGGGCGCTATTACGCATCTTCTGAAATAGAACAGAATCTCTGTATCCAAAAACAAATAAAGAAGCAGAAACAAGTGATAGAAGCATTGCTTACACACAAGCTAACATGATCATCAAACATTCAACAGCATATAAATCAAAACTTCCTAACGTTACCAATATGTCAAATTCATGAAGAGGTACAGGATTGTGCAAGATATGGGGGTGTTGATAGACGTGATCTACTCCATCTATTTTTTGATCATCTCTCTGAATCCGATTTTTTTATGAAATGTGCCCACATTCAAGTGTTAAAAAAAAAGAAAGCATGAAGCTAGATTTTTTATTTTTTTTTTTTTTTTTTTTTTAAGCAGAGGCTCTTATCTTTCATTTGATATATTCAGAACATACAAAATATTCTGGGGGGCCATGAAAGTTTTGTGAACATGATCAAAAATGCTGGCGCTGACTGGCAACTTAAAAAAAAAAAAAAAAAAAAAAACGCTTGATGGGGAAGTAGTTAAGGTAACGTCTTTCCTGCTCTCTGTCTCTGTTGCTCTCTGTCTCACACGACAACTTCAGGAAATGCTGTGCTTTAATTGGTTATACATTAGACGGGTGTAGTAGGAGCAGTCACACTGAGAGAATGTGACACAAAAACCTTGGCACTACAAAATGCAAGAAATAGCAAGTGACACAGTACATTTATAAAATAATAAACATTCCAAAGTAAACAAACTGTGCTACATTGTTGTCACACAACATCATTACATACATTTTTAATCTAGATTTGTCTAGAAATATCTTAACAGAATGCTCTGGCCTAGTGGTTAGCACACATGCTTTGACATGATGTGTGTTTTCCAATCCTGTCCCTGGAAGTAACAACAGTGTCTTGCTCAAGGACACAGTGGTAATTAAGAACGCAACTGAATGATTCTGGTTCCGAATCTGATTGCACTTAACGATTCTGGTTCCTTAATGATTCTTTTAGTACGTCTGAGGCAGGGTTATTATAGTTAACTGAGGGGTCATTTACACAACACCGTTTTCAACTAAAAATAGAGAACTTTTTATGCATTTTGGCCATTCATTTACATAACAACAGTGTTTTGGCAGCCTGAAAACGCAAGCTTTATGGTGCGTTCACACCGGACGCGAATGAAGCGGTAAGCGCGAGTGATTTACATGTTAAGTCAATGCAAAGACGCGAATTGACATCCTGCGGCGAGATTCGCGCGAATGAAGCGGCGCGAATGACGCGGCGGGAATTGAGCGATTCGAATCACGCTTAGGTTGAAAAATCTGAACTTTGCCGAATTTCCGCACCGCGTTAACCAATCAGGAGCTTGCTCTAGTAGTGACGTGATGTAGCGAGCTGAGGCAGAAATTCGAAACAACAATGGAGGACAAAATCATCGTCGCTGTACATCTTCATACATTTATAGAAACAGAAATAAAAAGGATCGTGTTTGAAAGAAAGTGAGTGAGGAGGTTGGACAATCTGATAAGTTGTAAAAAAACGGTCTTTACTCAATTTGAGCTATATATATGTATACATATTAAGACTACAAGCCAACTAAAGATGACCAATTGAGCTTATTCGCTGTAATTTACAATTATTTCCCCACTGACAAGTTGTGTTTATTCAGAGGAAGTGTGCAGAAAGCAGTGGGAGAGACTGGGACACATAAAGGAGCGGGAGAGCCCCTCTCATGACGCGAATTCACGTCTGTTGTGAAGGGATTTTCATGCGCGAATGAAGCGAGTAAACTCAAAATGTTCAAGCGTCCAACTATGCGCGAATAGCGCGATTTATTCGCGCAAGTCACGTCCGGTGTGAACGCACCATTAGAAATTGGGAAATTTGAAATCGTCTCCATGTAAACAACAAAAACACGAATTTGTGAAAACAGTGATGTCATGTGCATGCATATTACGTGTTCAGTCTATAGGCACATAGTGTTTCTGTGATTCTGATATTTTTCGATGTATCGTGATTCTCTCTCGAATTGATTCCATAAACATACTCCACACGGCTCCGGGGGGGTTAATAAAGGCCTTCTGAAGCGAAGTGATGTGTTTGTGTAAAAAAAAACAAAAAACATATTTAACAAGTTATGAAGTAAAATATCTAGCTTCCACCAGACCGCCAGACTCTACTTACGAAGAAAGTGTATAACTCTTGCAGTTCAAAACGCTTACACTGGCGTCGCTTCAGTTTAGTTTTTTTCGTAATTTGAATAGGGAAGGCAGTCTGGTGGAAACTAGATATTTTACTTCATAACTTGCTAAATATAGGGGTGTAACGATACGCTCAGGTCACGATATGGTACGTATCTCGATACGGAGTTCACGATATGATACGTATCATGACATGTTAAACAAAATTAAACTGAAATTCAAATAAGATTTATTTAAAAAACATTAACAAATTTCAATAATTTTCCTTGTTGTACATACAAGATCACATTTCAAGGTTTAAAAAAAACCTTCTGTATTCAGATTAACAGCTTAATAGGTCTGTCTGTCACTGAAAAAAAAAATGTTAAATTTAACATGAACTTAGAATTAAGAATCCTAAGGGACCGTTCACATATCGCGTCTAAAAACGCGTGGAAGGCGCGGCCGCACCGCTTCTCCTTCTTTCCAAAGCGCTTGCGGTCCCGTGGAATCGGTCGTTGCTATGCAACCATGCACCGCGCTCTCCAAGAGGAGTATAAAGTTTCAGCAAAGGATAAATTGATTTCTAGCCCTTGCATTACCTTTACTAGTTACTAGATATATTTATAAAAACCACCCTGTACAGCTATGATCAGCTGTTCGGCTGAGATTTCGATGTTTTGTTACGGAAAGGCTGAAGCTGATCGTTTGATTCATGTCACATGACCTGCGGTGCACTTGCGTCATTCTGAAAAGTTGAGAATTTTTCCTCTCGATGCGCCTGGAAAACGCACTGAATGCACGTCGCGACCACGTTGCTCCCATTATGAGTGCGCCTGCCGCATAGCTACATTTGAAATAACTGACAAACAAGCATCACAAACATCTTTTGCTTTTCCGTGAGCTCAGCTGTTGCTGTGGGACTGCGGTGAAAGAAAGCCACACTTTTCTCACGTGACCAAGCAAGAGACTGACGTGAGAAACGTTTAAACCTGCTCGCAAGATTCGATGCATGCGCGAAACACTTACTGAACTAGAGAGCTGATTGAGACACACCATTAATATGCGGTGACAACCCGGCTTCTCTCACCTCCGTGTTGCAGAGTAGGTCACGTCGGCAACTCAACCAATAAGATTAGACTGCCGTCATATCGTAAAAGTATCGCCATCACTCTGCGATACATATCGTAACATTTTTGCATCGCGAAATATCGTACTGCGATATATTGTGACACCCCTAGTTAAATATGAATATTTTTTTTACACAAACACATCGATTCGCTTCAGAAGGCCTTTATTAACCCCCCGGAGCCATGTGGAGTACACATTTATGATGGATGGATGTGGATGGTAGGCACTTTCTTCAGCTCATACTCGTTGATCCCGCTCACTGCCATTATAAAGCTCGGATGCGTCAGGATATTTATTAATATAACTCCAATTGTGTTCATCAGAAAGAAGAAAGTCATATACACCTAGGATGGCTTGAGGGTGAGTAAAGCTTGGGGTAATTTTCATTTGAAAGTGAACTAATCCTTTAACAGCAGATGGCACTAAGTGCTTTGGGAACACCTGTACTCTGCCTGCTTACAATTCCTTTACACACCATTTAAACCTAAAATAATCATTCATAAAGTTCGAAAAGGTTGAAGCGAATTACAAGTGGGCTGTGTTTACATTAATCTTGAGTCATAAAATCATTCTGAGCCAAGGTGCAAGTATACTTAACCACTTACATGACTCAGCCAAACGCTGTCCAGCACTCTTCTTCTTGAGCACTTGAGTGTGTGGTTAAAAACTAGCCTAGAGTGCCATCTGCTGTTAAAACTAAGCTCAGAATTGTTTCAAGAGAGAAAATTTCAGAATCGATTCAGAATCATTGTATCGCGCATAGCTGTATTGTCCCAGCCCTATAATACAGCGTTTTTAGTCGTTTTCGCAGATCAGTGTGAACGGGGATTGTTTTGACAACAATGTTGTCTGTACGTGTCTGGCACGCAAACTACGTTTCACAACCAAACACACAGGAGATGTGACAAGGAAACAACGCGAGTTCTCACGTGAGACTGGGATTATTATTAAAAATGGCAGCCCGCAAGAAGCTTTCAATACGAATTGCCTGTGTGCTGATTTGCAGCGAAAACAAGAAAAAGAAAAGAAGAATATGGAGGAGGAAATGGTTGGGGAGACGGGAGGAACAAGGATTGTGTGGTCTATAACTCCTCCCCGAACTCCCCGCTGCTCTGTATCTTGCTCTCTCATTGGCTGTCGGTCATCGCCGATGTAGTTTTCAGTCAGAACACTTTTCACACAGCAGGATTTTGAATCGCCGACAGGTCTAGATATTTAGCATGCCAAATATCTCACGGGCATCGGCGACTCGTCTGCGATTCTCACAGATCGCGTCTTTGCTCATTCACACTGCGTGATTGTCACTCGCGTGAACGAGCACCGATTTGCCTGTGATTTCGGGCATTTGTCGGCGATTTCTCAAAACCTGTTGGCGAGCCAAAAAACACTTTTTTTATTTTAACATTTTATTTAGACTAGTTGTCAAGGCAACATTTCTCATTTTCATTTAGTTTAATTTGATGCATGAAAATAACTAAAACTGAAACAAAAATTAATAAAACATACACAGACTTTCATTAAAAAGAAATTGTATTTAAAAATAACAAAACAAATAAAAAATGACAAAAACAAACAAAATTGCTACAACTTGACATTTAAAATGAAAACAGAAAATAAAACTAATTCAAAATAAAAACTATAAAAGTATCTCAGTACTAAAATAACACTGGTCTGAGGAAATCATATGGGTTGAAAATCACACAAAGGTGAAAATATGGTGACAGAATTTTCATTTTTGGTGGGCAAAGTATTCCTTTATAACAACAAACCATGAATATTGTTTACAAAAATGGTTCTGAAAAAGAAAGAATGCGGCTGTTTAGTCACAAAATGATTAAAAACTGCAAAAGAAACGGGTTCTCTGCATTATGGGAGACATTATTCCCAGCAGTCATTTTTGTCAAATGTATGAGGTCATTCAGGTACACAAAACGCATACAAAAATGTGCACGTTGTGTTTGTGTTTACACACAGGTGCAATCAATTTCTGCATTCCAATTGGTTATTCATTAGACGGGTGTCATAGGAGGAATGTGAACCAAAATCTGTGACATTGCCAGATAAGATTCATCGAAAAGGCAATTTATCAGCCAATTATGTGATTCAAGACAACAGATTTTGCCTTACGACAAAATAAATCTTTTACAACCTGCAAATTTTGTCTCAGGCAACAAAATAGTGTGAAAAGTTCAACTCGGCTTTAAGCAAAAGTTTGCTCTCATTAATGCACGGGAGAAAAAAACTGAGATATTAAAGAAATCTCATTTGTGATCTTTCTCTCGCTCCTTCTCCCACCCATTTTCTCCTGAAAACTTTACAAACACGAACAAGGGCGAAGCACAAAGTGAGTGATGAAGTTTCAGGGAGGAAGACGATATGCCAGGGCAAATGAAGAGCAGAGGAGAGCGGAGAGAGAAGAAAGGACACGAGAAACAGCGGATGAAAGGAAAAGAACAGGATGAGCGTGAGGGAGGAAGTGAGAATGAGAGACAAGTCATGAAAGATTTACATCATCAGGAACTGACAGAGGAACCCCAGCAGCATCAGATACATGCAAGAGAGAGAGAGAGAGAGAGGAATGGATAATTCAAACACAACCCCATGTTCATGCATGAGCAGAAGCCACACACATGCATGTGACTACATATAATATTTGGATTAGAGGCGCATGTTATTCTGATCATCTGTCACTCTTAATCTCTGAATCTGTAATTGAACAGGAGAAGATAAAACACCATGAAATAAACAGATGAACCCCAGCAGTCTCTCTCGTTTTCTCTCAATGTCTTTTTGCATTCCTTCCTCCGTCAAAGAACTCAAACATCACTTCATGAATATCTAAATGAATGAGGAGCAGCGAGGGTAAACATGTTTATATCTTCGTTAATAATTGAAGGGTTAAAACATCAATGTCTGATTGTACTTAGTTTTTGATTTACACTGTAAAAATGCTACGGTAAAAAAAACTGTTAATCAGTTAACAGAAAGTATCCGTACTATATACGGTGAATAGCTGGAATAGATCTAATTGTACATTTATTGTCATTTTACAGTAAAATACTGTTCAATTTTTCAGTTTTTGGAAGTGAAAAAGAACAAGTTATTGTATAATTTACAGTGAAAAACCGTAAATTGACATTCCAAAAATTCCCTATGTGTCACTTCACATTTGATGTATTTTCGTTGAAATAACTATGTTTCTTCGTATTTTTTCTCTTTTTTTTAATCAGTTATGTTCATTAGGGTTTTATGTTACAACTAATGTTGTTAAATGAATGTTTATTGCATTTTTTAATGCCATGTGTGTTACCATGATGGTGTTCAATGTTTGTGTGAATGACACTGTGTGCACCTTCTATATATTAGTATTTATGTTCTCAGCTTGTGGAAACTTTGATTCATCATGTGACTTTCTCATCATCATTTTGTTATTGGTGGTTGTCAGTGTATTACAAAGGTACAAAACAAATATTAGCACTTCAATTGACTGATAAATTAACGTTGTCTCAGTTAATGAAATGCATTTTTCTTTACAGTAAATTTAAGTTAAATCCATAAAAACTAAAATGTTGCTACTGTATTTTTTACAGTAAATTCCTGGCAACCACAGCTGTTTTTTACCGTAAATTTAACAAAAAATGTTTACAGTGTAGATTTGGATCGTTTGCCCAAACTTTTGGAAAAAATTTCCACATTTTCTCACCCTCATGTCGTTCCAGACCTGTATTGCTTACTTTCTTCCTGAAGCTCAAAAGAAGATATTTTGAAACATATTAGACATTTTTTAGGGGATAAAAGGTCTCAATGTTTTTTGTCCATACAATGAAAGTTCAAAGTAGTTAAGCGTTCTTCAAATTATCTTCTTTTGTGCTCAACAGAAGACACAAAAGTCATACAGGTTTGGAACAACATTTTTCTGTTGAACTATCACTTTAACATTTATAGTTCAGATTGAGATTGCAATTACCATTTCTGATTATGATTACACAATGATTCTGGTAATGATTTCTATTGCACTTAAAGGTGCCCTAGAATTAAAAATTGAATTTATATTGGCATAGTTAAATAACAAGAGTTCAGTACATGGAAATGACATACAGTGAGTCTCAAACTCCATTGTTTCCTCCTTCGTATGTAAATCTCATTTGTTTAAAAGACCTCCGAAGAACAGGCGAATCTCAACATAACACCGACTGTTACGTAACAGTCGGATCATTAATATGTACGCCCCCAATATTTGCATATGCCAGCCCATGATCGAGGCATTACACAAGGGCAGCCAGTATTAACGTCTGGATGTGCACAGCCGAATCATCAGACTAGGTAAGCAAGCAAGAACAACAGCGAAAAATGGCAGATGGAGCAATAATAACTGACATGATCCATGATATCATGATATTTTTAGTGATGTTTGTAAATTGTCTTTCTAAATGTTTCGTTAGCATGTTGCTAATGTACTGTTAAATGTGGTTAAAGTTACCATCGTTTCTTACTGAATTCACGGAGACAAGACTGTCGCTATTTTCATTTTAAAACACCTGCAGTCTGTATAATGCACAAACACAACTTCATTCTTTATAAATCTCTCCAACAGTGTGTAATGTTAGCTTTAGCCACGGAGCAAAACCTCAAACTCATTCAGAATCAAATGTAAACATCCAAATAAATACAATACTCACATAATCCGATGCATGCATGCAGTAAGCATGATGAACACTTTGTAAAGATCCATTTGAGTGTTATATTAGCTGTGTAAACTTTGTTTATGCACTGTTTAAGGCAAGCGCGAGCTCAGGGGCGGAGAGCGCGAGCATTTAAAGGGGCCGCAGCATGAATCATGAATGAATGAGTCTGGGGTCAGACTTTTATATGGTCATTTAAAAAAAAAATAAAAAAGGTAATACATTCTTTTATTCAGCATAAAATTGATCAAAAGTAACAGTTATGTTACAAAAGATTTCTATTTCTTAAAAAAATGCTGTTTTGAACTTTCTATTCATCAAACAATCCTGAAAAAACTACCACAATTTCCACAAAAATATTAGGCAGCACAACTATTTTCAACATTGATAATAAAAAGAAATGTATCATGTGATCATCTTAAGGATCATGTGCACTAAAGACTGGCTGCTGAAAATTCAGCTTTGCCATCACAGGAATAAATTACATTTTTAACTATATTTAGATAGGATTATTTTTATATGTTTCACAATATTACTATTTTTACTGTATTTTTCATCAATAGATGCAGCCTTGGTGAGCAGAAGAGACTTCTTTCAAAAACATTAAAAAAAAAAATCTTACCCAAATAAAAATGGCAAGCATTCAGTTACCAACCCAGTTCTTGAACCACTAGGCTACACCATTAGGGACATGGGGAAAAATACACAGCTGGTGGGATTACAGAGATACATTCCTCACAACTTTGTCTGGAACATTCTTTAAAATCACACAGCAAAAGCACGTTGCATTTTTCAGCGGTCATGATGTACAGTCTTCTGTTCAATTGACTGAGGTATTGAGAAAGAGAATGATGCTGCGATTGTGCTGTGAAAGAAGCATGTAAGACAGAGATAAAGAGAGAGGAAACAGAAATTACAAAGGGATCTCTATCCTTTCTCCTTTGCACACCAGCACCTATTGACCCTCTCCAGTTCCAGTGTCAATCACCTTAATGAACAAGAAAGCGAGGTAAAAAGAGGCCAATAGAAAGAGAGGGATGTCCACTCCCTAGGTGTAATTTCCTGCAATTTTTCCACTTACCCTCACCAGACAAAATAGCACAGCTGCCTCTTGCTTTTGTCAGGTAATTCACACACTTAGAGTCAATCCAGTTTATTCTTCCAGTCTGTAGCAGGCAAGGGTAAGGAAAATAAGTCTAAAAGCCAGAGACTTATTTTTGCAGTCTTCCTGGTGTCTGGATGAATTGATAAGAGCTGGATCTCAGCATTTCCCTTGAGAGTGCTAACAGACTTAGCTATTAATATACTTTCAGGGCTCATTTTAATCGAATGTATCTTCCTGTTCTGCCGGCAGAGATCTTTTGATCATGCCAAGAAAGCAGGAGGAACGCCGGTTAATTAAGAAGTGCGACCCAAAAGAACTTCACAGATCACCTTTGAACACTGTCAGTGAATGGCAAATTGCTCGATCAGAAAAACTTGAAACATCTTCACCTAAAACTTTCGGTCCTTTCGGTTGTTTCATGAGTCTAGTATAAAAAAGGATGTCTTTCTAGTTTAGTTTTGGATTTTGCAACCATTTTGTACAATGAGCCTCATTCAAATAGCTTGCGAAAGCATTCCATTTTTCGTAGAACCAAAAAATCTGAACAACTTTATGTGTGTATCACTTAAACTATACTTAAAACTATTAGAACAGTTTTACAAAATGATTCACACTGAAATTCATTACCCGTGTGTTTCATGAATGAGACCTAATTTTGGACACACTCTAGTGGACGTTTGCATGTGTCCTAAACAGCCGTAAATGACAACTACACCACAAAAGGAGACATTTTGTCGTTGGTTTGCTTTTCTTTTCTTTTTTTTTTTTTCATCTTGTTGAGCTTAGTAGCCACAGTGAAATCCTGTTGGTCAAAATTTCTGTTCTATATTACCATGTATATGCATGAAAACGTTCTGACTGCATAAAGTCTGATGATTCAGCTGTGCACAGATCCAGATGTTAATACTGGCTTGTCTAATGCCTTGAACATGGGCTGGCATATGCAAAAGTTGGGGGCGTAAATATTAATGATCCTGACTGTTGCATAACATTCGGTGTTATGTTGAGATTCGCCTGTTCTTCTGAGGTCTTTTAAACAAATGAGATTTACATAAGAAGGAGGAAACAATGTTGTTTGAGACTCACTGTATGTCATTTCCATGTACTGAACTCTTGTTATTCAACTGTGCCAAGGTAAATTCAATTTTCAATTCTATGGCACCTTTAATGTTCTCTTTATTAAAACCAAGTATCAATCTCATCAAGTTAATGTTCTAAGAATTTTTACATTGATTACAGGCAGTAACAATTTAAACAATATACTTTATTTGTAAACTGATGCTTAGCTGTTCTTTTTAATAGTCAACTTATTTTTGGATCATCAGTCATCAAGCTCGGTAAACACTGGTTACAGACACAGAGATGTACCTTTAATTTCAGCAAGCTAATTGCTCACAAAAAAAAAAGAAAGAAAAAATCACAGTCATTGTGTTTTCAGGCCATTGCAAGTTTGATTTTGATGTGATATCTAAGTGGGTGAGTTGTTTACTTAATTAGTCTTCCCATTAACGCCTTCATTTTGTTCGTTCAGACTGCTTTGCGAACGTGTGTTACTTTAGAAAAACATTTTTGTCACATTTTTGTAATATTTGCATTGCTTTATTTTTGTAATATGCATTATTTTCCCATCCTATTTTTGAGGAGGCACTGCCTCCCTTGCCTCCTCGGAGGAAACGCCCCAATCCATAATTAAGGATCTAAAAGTAAGCAGGTCCAAAATCACAACTATACACTCCATGGTTCTGGATTGGCATGGACATGATCTCAAGTCCCGTGTGTCTGAGTGTGTGATCAGGTTAGTTGTCTTTTTAGCAGTATCTATTGGCCAGTTATTTTAGTCACAGCATGTCTGGTCATGTTTAATAGTCTTCGTCTTTGTCCCAAAATATGGTTTAAGCTTGCATGTGGGTTCCAAGGGTTCAGAGTTTCATCCCTAATAAGTTGTGATTTTACCACAGGTCACTAATGCATAAATATATGAATGTATATAAACTGATATCATATAAATATATAAAAAAAAAAAAATTGCACATTTGAATCTTATGCAGTTTGAGCAGAGCTTGGATATCTGACCTCTTAACTTGCATGTTAAGTTACGTGTAAGGGCATTAATTAATTAAAAGTGTCAAACTCATCCAGCCACAGCGGACCAAATTAAAGAGGTGACTCTCTGAGGGCTCTCAATATCACTGAGTGATACCACAGATGTACCTTCCGAAACTCGACGTGTTCAAACAGTCCTCCAGTCAAACTCATTAGAGCTGTATGTATATCCGTGAAGGTTAGAGTGTGATCTGAGATCTGAAGATACCTCAGCATCTCCGAGCTGTTTAATGTTGTATGGTTAAACTCGGGTAATTGGGTCATGAGGTCTGCGAATCAGTCATGCCATATATTGGCATAGTTAAATAACAAGAGTTCAGTACATGGAAATGACATACAGTGAGTCTCAAACTCCATTGTTTCCTCCTTCGTATGTAAATCTCATTTGTTTAAAAGACCTCCGAAGAACAGGCGAATCTCAACATAACACCGACTGTTACGTAACAGTCGGATCATTAATATGTACGCCCCCAATATTTGCATATGCCAGCCCATGATCGAGGCATTACACAAGGGCAGCCAGTATTAACGTCTGGATGTGCACAGCCGAATCATCAGACTAGGTAAGCAAGCAAGAACAACAGCGAAAAATGGCAGATGGAGCAATAATAACTGACATGATCCATGATATCATGATATTTTTAGTGATGTTTGTAAATTGTCTTTCTAAATGTTTCGTTAGCATGTTGCTAATGTACTGTTAAATGTGGTTAAAGTTACCATCGTTTCTTACTGAATTCACGGAGACAAGACTGTCGCTATTTTCATTTTAAAACACCTGCAGTCTGTATAATGCACAAACACAACTTCATTCTTTATAAATCTCTCCAACAGTGTGTAATGTTAGCTTTAGCCACGGAGCAAAACCTCAAACTCATTCAGAATCAAATGTAAACATCCAAATAAATACAATACTCACATAATCCGATGCATGCATGCAGTAAGCATGATGAACACTTTGTAAAGATCCATTTGAGTGTTATATTAGCTGTGTAAACTTTGTTTATGCACTGTTTAAGGCAAGCGCGAGCTCAGGGGCGGAGAGCGCGAGCATTTAAAGGGGCCGCAGCATGAATCATGAATGAATGAGTCTGGGGTCAGACTTTTATATGGTCATTTAAAAAAAAAATAAAAAAGGTAATACATTCTTTTATTCAGCATAAAATTGATCAAAAGTAACAGTTATGTTACAAAAGATTTCTATTTCTTAAAAAAATGCTGTTTTGAACTTTCTATTCATCAAACAATCCTGAAAAAACTACCACAATTTCCACAAAAATATTAGGCAGCACAACTATTTTCAACATTGATAATAAAAAGAAATGTATCATGTGATCATCTTAAGGATCATGTGCACTAAAGACTGGCTGCTGAAAATTCAGCTTTGCCATCACAGGAATAAATTACATTTTTAACTATATTTAGATAGGATTATTTTTATATGTTTCACAATATTACTATTTTTACTGTATTTTTCATCAATAGATGCAGCCTTGGTGAGCAGAAGAGACTTCTTTCAAAAACATTAAAAAAAAAAATCTTACCCAAATAAAAATGGCAAGCATTCAGTTACCAACCCAGTTCTTGAACCACTAGGCTACACCATTAGGGACATGGGGAAAAATACACAGCTGGTGGGATTACAGAGATACATTCCTCACAACTTTGTCTGGAACATTCTTTAAAATCACACAGCAAAAGCACGTTGCATTTTTCAGCGGTCATGATGTACAGTCTTCTGTTCAATTGACTGAGGTATTGAGAAAGAGAATGATGCTGCGATTGTGCTGTGAAAGAAGCATGTAAGACAGAGATAAAGAGAGAGGAAACAGAAATTACAAAGGGATCTCTATCCTTTCTCCTTTGCACACCAGCACCTATTGACCCTCTCCAGTTCCAGTGTCAATCACCTTAATGAACAAGAAAGCGAGGTAAAAAGAGGCCAATAGAAAGAGAGGGATGTCCACTCCCTAGGTGTAATTTCCTGCAATTTTTCCACTTACCCTCACCAGACAAAATAGCACAGCTGCCTCTTGCTTTTGTCAGGTAATTCACACACTTAGAGTCAATCCAGTTTATTCTTCCAGTCTGTAGCAGGCAAGGGTAAGGAAAA
>VTFQ01000152.1:0-24997 GCA_036281575.1 Ancherythroculter nigrocauda
TGGGGCATTACTGTCGGCTCCAGTATAGTCGGCACAGCATCATCTTTTATTTTCAGTCTCTCTGAAAAGCCTGCGTCGAACTGCGACTTGTTAATAAACGAATCCGGAGTAAAATGAAGCGAACAAACAAATAGTGTCTTATTGACGCGATCTGGAACTTCGTTAAAAATAAAGTTCATCCACGCTTTACTAACGTTAGGATCACGCGGAAGGCAATGCAAAGATTGTGCTTTTCCACAACTTAGTACTGCACAACGTCTTGTAATCCTCAGAGGCATCTCTATCGTTTCGTTGCTCGAGTAATCCTGTGTTTGGGTCCCTCGCGCATTTGCTCTTCCTACTACATGCGTGATTCGGTGGGCGGGACGGAACAGGCAATGACGTAGAAGTAGGCGTTAAAGGATTAGTTCACTTTCAAATTAAAATTTCCTGACAATTTACTCACCCCCATGTCATCCAAGTTGTTCATGTCTTTCTTTCTTCAGTCGAAAAGAAATTAAGGTTTTTGATGAAAACATTCCAGGATTTTTCTCCATATAGTGGACTTCAATGGCCTCCAAACAGTTGAAGGTCAAAATTACAGTTTCACTGCAGCTTCAAAGTGTTCTACACGATCCCAGACAAGGAATAAGGGTCTTATCTAGAGAAATCACTTATTTTCTAAAATGTTTTAAAAAATATATATAAGTTTTAACCATAAATGCTCATCTTGAACTAGCTCTCTTCTTTATTTGAATTCCAGCAGTGTAGACGCTGCTAAGTGTTTTACTGCCCTCCACAGGTCAAAGTTTGAACTAATTGTTATACTTGCACTTGCATATTGTATATGACAATTTAGTTCAAACTTTGCCCTGAGGAGAGCAGTAATACACTTAGCAGTGTCTACACTGCTGGAATTCAAATAAAGAAGAAGAGAGCTAGTTCAAGATGAGCATTTATGGTTAAAACGTACAACATTTTTTTTTTTTTAAGAAAATGAGCGATGGTTTCTCTAGATAAGTGCCCGGTTGCATAAAGCACCTTAAGTGTAATTTTCCCTTAAGATCGCCCTTATGTTGCCCTTAAACTTAAGGGTGTTGCAGAAAATAACCGTTAAGTATTACTTAAGGGTTTCTTTAGGTGAAACGTCATAAACCCTAAGAATTTCCCTTAAGTATGTATTTTTCGTAAGTGTTGCATAAAGCCCCTTAACCGTCATTTCCCTAAGTATAACATAAGGTTAGGAAAACTTCACCTTAAGTGTTACACGGAGTGAGCAGGTTCAATCCAAGTCTTCTAACGAGACACGATCGACTGCTTTATATGATAAACAAATTGTACTTTAGCGGTTTATTCACATAAACATTGATGAGATCACATATGTAGCACATATCTTATATGGTCAACGGAAGCGCAAACGTGCGTGCATCACACGCAAAAACAAACCTCATTGGTTCTTGCGCGCACGTTTGAGCTTCCGACACAGCCGTAATCATATGGATGTCTTTCAATAAATGTACATAAATGATGAGAGAACATTAAAAATATCTTTATTTGTTATCCAAAGATAAATGAAAGTCTTATGGGTTTGGAACGACATGAGGGTGAGTGAATGACGGCAGAAATCTCAATTTTGAGTAAACTTACCTAAGTGAACAGTTTAAGTGATTATATGCAACACCCTTAAGTCATTCCCTTAGTTAAGGGGAAATCACGCCTTAAGTGTCATACTTAAGGGAAAAACTTAAGGTGCTTTATGCAACCGGGCAAAGACCCTTATTCCTCGTCTGGTATCGCTGTAAACTGTAATTTTGACCTTCAACCATTTGGGCTCCATTGAAGTCCACTATATGGATACTGGAATGTTTTCATCAAAAACCTTAATTTCTTTTTGACTGAAGAGAGAAGGACATGAACATCTTGGATGACATGGGGGTGAGTAAATTATCAGGAAATTTTAATTTGAAAGTGAACTAATCCTTTAATCTTCTGTCTTTCTTTTGAATAATAATAATAATAATATGTTTTTGGACTAACGTGGTTTTGAGTTCTGAAACTTACAGGATGTTTTTAAAGTACAATAAACTCATATGTCAAAATATCAAGGGGAGTTATTTCTCAATTCATGACCCCTTTAAAAGTACTCGGTTTCGGATTGAAAGGATTCCCCTGCATCCCTAAACAGTTCCTCCCCTCCTTTTAGAGAGCCTATACTCTGCTCTGATTGGTCAGATGGCCCAGTGTTTTTTGAATTTCAGCTACGGAGGATTCGTTAGTTTGCATCGATTTAGCACAACTATTTCGAGAGATAGCCGGTTAGCAGAGGCCTACAACTGTGTATAACACAAAACTACGTATTTTGAACACTCGCCACAAAATATATACATCATAATCATACTTACAGGTTGTATTAAAGTTGATCCAGAGGCGCAAGAAGGCCCAAATAATGTAGGTACTCCCCCATCTTTAATGAATAAACGTTTTGCAAATCCCGCATTGACCTCGGAGAGATTTGAGAAGCAGTCGTCCGTAAAATGACGGGAACATAACAAAAGGTTGGGGTTAAACTGCTGTGGTACCATAGTAAAAATGAATTTCAACCACTGACTCTTCACATCCTCATCCCTTGGAAGTCCATGCAGCGTGGTTTTGCTTTTGCAGCGCAGAAAACAGCGTCTTCTCGACATGTCGACAACACGAACCAAACTCTTCCAGGCCTCAGCTACAACTACAGGCAGTTCACAATAGGTTCCTTCTTTTTGGAGACATTTGTCGTGCGCTTTTGGTTTACTAAAAGAGGCATGTTAAATGCAAATGAGCTGCTGCTCCCGCCCACCCGCTTTCCCTGCTACTGAATACTGGAGTCTATGAACCAGAGTCGGACACTGAAGAAGAAAAGTCTCCGGCAAAAGTAATAACTTCGAGAATGCACGAGAGCGATTCTGAATGCTTTGTTGGCGAATTATATAATTGTTGCAGAGTTTTTCATCCGTTTCGCAACACACACTAAATATTGTAAGCCCAGCTAACACAAAGAGACATGATATATGTAGTATAACTTTTTTTTTTGGGAGGTTATGTTTGCGTCATGCTCATTTATTAATTATTGTACACGCACACGTTAACAAAATATCGATACTTACGTCTTCTGGACGTGAAGTTGGAGTACGGACCGTTGGTATTGATCCATCCTTAATTAACAACTTTAATGCAAATCCTGCCTTGTATTGACCCTCGTTTACAAAGCAGTCTGGCGTAAAATGGTTAGCACAAACATATACGTATTTACCTATATTTTTGGGCGCATTCCCTTTAAAAATAAAGTTAACCCATTGCTTCTTCAGTGGCACAGATGCCGGAAGTAAATGAATGCTTTTATGTTCATTCCTACAGCCGATAACATAACATCTTCTACTACGTTGAGACATTTTTGTGTTACTAGCTGCTCTAGCAAGGAGATAATCATAGCGACTGTAGTGTGTAAGGGCAAAATCTTTAGATATATATACCGAGGCGTGATCTCTTTTTCTTCTTGATTTGCGGCGGTTCGCAACACCAAAGTACATTACCGCCACCTATCGCTCGACTGGACCATTGACACGCTACTTACGTGTGCCTACTTTACATCAGTGCATATTCAGCCCCCGTGGTTATAAAAAAATAACAATTATATTATAATTTTATAATAATAATAATATCACCTTTATACATTTATACCTGTAATTCCCAGATACTGCAACTTTAATGAGGCTCTGGATCTAAATTTCTTTCTCTTGTATATTCATTTCCCTATTCATTGCATTCCTGTTGAATGTTTTACTATTAAGTGCATTGTGCTGTTCAGCTCTGTATGTCCCAATCTTAGGCTTGTTATTATTCTCTCCTCGTCTCTGCTTTCACCTGATAACATTCCCAATCCTGGCTGAATGAAATACAAATGTCTACCTTTTACTTTGATATCCCACTGTTTCCATTTATTATAAATATTATTTTTTATTTTTCATCTAATTCTTGACCTAAAGGAATATTGATGTCTTCTATTTCTTGTACTGCCCTTTTTTGCTAATGCATCTGCCTCTTCATTACCTTTCAACTCCACATGAGCATGAAAACTGTACCTTTATATTATTTTGCTGTAATGAATTTAAGTCCTGAAGAATCTATATTATCTTGTCCTGTCTTGTGCCTGACTTCTGATCTTTCAGACTTTAGGTTTCAGCTGAACTAGAAATCTATCTAAACTGCCTGGTCAGTCATCTTGACAGTTCACATTTCCCACAGTTAATTTCATTTATTTCCTAATGTATTATCGTCAATACCGGTATATATTGCGACACCCCAGTTCAATTTAGTTGGCACAGCGTCCTCTTATTAAAAGTCTCTTGGCAAAGCCTATGTCAAATTGTCTTGTTTACAAAAGACTCCACCGTAAAATGTACAAAACAAATAAAAAGTGTCTTACTGACATCATCCTGCACTTCATTGAAAATAATGGAAAATATGGAAGCTAGATATTTTACTTTATAACTTGTTAAATATGGATATTTTTCTTACACAAATGCATCGCTTCACAAGACCTTTATTAACCCCCCGGAGCCATGTGGAGTGTGTTTATAATGGATGGATACACTTTCTTCAGATTCATACTTGTTCCCACTGCCATTATAAAGCTTGGATGCGTCAGGATATTTATGAATATAACTCCGATTGTGTTCATCAGAAAGAAGAAAGTCATATACACTTAGGAAGGATGGCTTGAGGGTGAGTAAAGTTTGGGGTAATTTTAATTTTAAAGTGAACTAATCCTTTAACAGCAATAATATTCTCATTGTCGTAGTAACATTTCATTTGAAGCTAATGAAGAAATTATATGCTCTTTTATTGCTTCCTTTGCCAAGTGCGTTCTTCCAAACGGCTTCATTATTACCCACAAATGTCCTGCTTCCTGCTCTGCCCCTTCGGAGTGAGTAAACAGGGCGCTAAACTCACTTTCTTTTGGAATTTGTCTAATGACTTTGGTCACAAACAGTTCATATGCTTTCTTTTTCTTGTTCATTCTCCTGCTCTGCTTTCTCTTCTTCTTCTATAGGAGTACTGTCAAGTTGAGCATAAATAGGCGCATACTGCCACCTATACTGTGCTGTAGGTCTAGCATACGGATGATTTCCTATGTCCAGACTGAAATTTCTACTCCTGTTCTGAGATTTAAGAATGTCCTTCTCAGCTGCCATAGTTGCAACTCTTGCGTCATCAGAACGGGGTGTTCAACGCACCACCGTTTCCGTTTAAAAACGTTTTGTCGGGGCTGAACGCAGCCCTGCTTAGCGCACCTTGCCCGGAAAGGTCAAGCCTCTTACCATAACGTGGAGATGCACGCGCTCAGTGTTATTGTAAACATGTCTTTAATTTTACCCTATCAATTTGAGCCGGAATCAGACCCGGAGAACATAGATGAAGAGGATCGAGTAGAACCTGTGCAAACACGACTTTTGCAGGATGTTTCACAATGGTAAGCTGTTTATTTAGTAGTTGTCATACTTTTACGTTTGGCTGTTACCTTGAATTGGTTACAATTACCAACAATCGATGGTGTCCGGTTGAATTACTACACTTTTTACATTTTTTTGTCGGATTAGTTTCAATTACCATCTAGTTAACAAAGCTAAACAGCGTTGCCCTTTGTGTGATACAGAAACTGTTAAACGCACCAATTTAAATAATAAAATACACTTACCGGTTGTGGTCCATAAACAACGCCTTCTCCAGACAAAGAGGGAACTGCTCCATCTTTCAAGAATAATCTTTGTGCGAATCCGGCACTAAACTGATTGAGATTGAGGAAGCTGTCCTCAGCAAAATGTGCTGCACATAATTTTACATATGGATTATAATTTTCGGGAACCGAGTTAAACATAAATTGTAACCATTGATCTCTACGTACAGCGTCCCTGGGAAGGCCAAACAAAGGTGATTGGACTGCGGGATGAATATAACAGCGTTTCGACGACATGGCGACAAACACACTCTACAAAAGCAACTCTTGCTGTTCTCCGTGGGAGCGCAACAAGACCACGCCCCCTTTTTTGTGTATTCCTGTGGGCGGAGGTTAGTCAAAAAACTGTTTGTGACGTCATTAAAGAAGGAAGTAGAGGGATGTAGTCCAAACTGGCCTTTCGATGTAGGCGACTTCTGTTAAATAAAAGAAATGCATTCACAATATCACAGCTATGACAAAGAACATGTGTGGATTAGGGTCACGGAAAAGACCCACCACTAATGCACAGGCTGAAAGTGCAAACAAAGACAAGCAGAGTGACGAAAACAGTCCCATTTGGACTGCATATAAGCACTCTTCAAACTGTGCTTGTGCCAATATAAATCGAGGAATAAATACTGTATATTATATGATTCTGTTATAGTGGAGAGTGCATTTTTATAATGAAAAAATAAGCAAAAATGTTTGAATTGAGCAAGCCAAATAAATAAACACAAAACTTCATGCCTGGTGAGTGATGAACTAGAAGATATGAATTGTTTATCTCAGATAATGCATTCATGTGCATTCAGAGTGGCCTGAATGAAAAGGTTGTGGGTTTCCTGTTTTGTTATGTTTTTCATTATTTTTCTCACAACTATTAATCAAAGAACTTGTGAACTTGTCTCTGGTCCAGTGATTCTCAATCTGTCCTTATACCTGATTCAACTCATTATCTCAAAGGAACTACATGGCCTGAATTGTGCATGAGAATTTTGATTCGCAAGGTCAGTTTACATTTTCACAACAAATGCTCTTCTGGAATAAAAGTATGAACTGGTTGACACAGCTCTCATTTTTCATATGTAATTCCAAACCCTGCGTCTCAAAGCATTAAAACTTTCCATTTATGTGAATCAATCAGATAAGAGCTGACGTCTGCATCAAGACCCTCACCAGTGTCGGTTATTCACAGTCACTCACTGAAATGGAGAGGTCAATCGTTGTTTTCAACGTGCTTTTATGTAAGAAAGATTAAACTATTTTTCTATTTTATTTACATTGCAATTTATGAGATTTTGGAAGCAGGTCAATTTCAGTTTGTATGGAAGTAAATAATGCAATTTTAAAAGCTATTTTGTTTTTCTGTTCAGTCAGAAAATAATCTCTGGAGCAAAAGAGGAGATGAAAGTCAGACCAGGAGAAAACATCACTCTCTTCTGTGATCGCTCTTTAACTCATGGCATCATTGTATGGATAAGAAACTCTCATGAAAATCAAACCTCTCTTATAATAGATTTTACAAAATGGGGCCAGGAGATATTACAGCATTTCAGCTCTCTCCACAACCGCTCCAGTAATTCTTATGATCTACATATTACTAACATCAGTGTCTCCGATATGGGACTGTATTACTGTGGAGAAGTGGAAAATAAGGTCAATTATGAAAATCTGCTCATCTAAAGTGTACTATTATGGAAACCGAAAAACTCGTCTCTCTCTTGCAGGTAAAAAAAAAAAAAAAAAAAAAAAAAAAAAAACATTGCGAACTGTTCATTTATTATTTGTGTTATTATTATTATTATGAAAAAGATTATTGTATTAGTTTGTTTAGAGCCTCCTCCTGTAAAAATGACTTATGTTTATGTTTCTTTTAGTGTCTCCTCATGCTGAGCAGTTCAACATCACCTCCACTCCTCGTGTATCAGACTGTGTTCTCTGCTGGACGCTGCTGTTCAGTGTGTGTCCGGTGTGTGTTCTCCTCTCCTCACTCCTCTCCTCCATCTGTGTGTACTGCCTCTTTCAGAGAAAAACTACAGGTATCTCATTCACTGTTCATATCCTTGACACTTTTATTTTGATTTTTCCAATACAATACCTAGTGTCTTTGGTCAGCGATCAAAGATGCAAACAAATTCTAAATGTGTAAAAGATTGTTATTGTTGTTGGCTTTTGTGAAGGCATATGAAGCTGATTTTGATATGAAAGAACAGTTTCACATATTTAATGCGGTTCATATAATCAAAATGACTAATTTATTATAAAGAAAGAAAGCTGTATTACAAATATACAGTAGCATTTATGTGTTTACATGGTACTGATGTCATGAGTGTCTGGTGTAAAGATATGCACAACAAAGGAAATGCTATAACAGTCTCAATATAACTCTTTGGAAATCACAGGAGAACTTAGGAGATTAAACACAACCACATAATACGATGTCACGAAACAAAGAACAAAGTGAGGGCTAATATAACGTGACATGGAACACCTGCATAACTTAACGACCATAGAGACAAACCAGCAAAGGAAACACAGGCAAACAACTGAACAGTGAACACAAAACCAAAACTGACTATACAACTGACATTTTTATGTATTTAATAGCACATACATATTTAAAGTTACAATTTTCAGACATGCATTATTTTCTCACTTTAATGGCATATTTTCATATGACCTTTAGGTTCTGAGCGGAGTGCAGAGATACTCAGTGAATTTTATTAAGGTATCTATATTGTTTCAGTAATTTGTTTTAAGAATTGCCATATCAAAGGCAATAGTTTAGTTTGTTTCATGTGTATCTCATATTTATTACAGGGGGATCCTACAGAGAAACATCAGTGTAAGACGAGTAAAACTGGAAAGATCTACCTTCACACTGAAGTCTCTTATAGACTGCTGACATCTTCATATCCCTATGCCAAGATGTGATTCTACTGCTCAGTTTAAACAACTTGCTGAAAACTTCCTGTTTTCTATTGCTCTCTTTTTGTACTCAGCAACGTCAGCTCTGATTTCTGAACTATTTTACCACATTTAGTACACAAAAAACTTGCAGCACATTTTTATAAATAATTATACATTTACATATGCAATTATGCATGATACACAACACATTCACACTGATGCCATTAAAAACAACATTAATTTTTTATTGGATTAAACAAAATAATAATAATAAAAAAAACAGTCTTCAAATAATAACTGTTGTCAATATCATTCTGTGCCATGAAAACGTCTTTGGTTACTGGCGTAACCTCGGTTCCCTGAAATGAGGGAACGAGACGTCGCGTCAGATGCTGACGCATTGGGGAACACCTTTCTCCTAGAAATACTGAAGCCTGATTGAATCGCGCTATTGCAGTGCAATAGCCAATGGCGTTCAAGCGCGCGAATGTGAGGGGACACCGCCCCTCTATATAATGCAGCGCTTGGCGCCATTTCGTCAGAATCTTTCAACTGAATAAGCAAGCGATGAAAAATCTTGAGTACAAGTAACACGGCATGATCGCGACGTCTCGTTCCCTCATTTCAGGGAACCGAGGTTACGCCAGTAACCAAAGACGTTCCCTTTCAATATCGGTCTCTCGACGTCGCGTCAGATGCTGACGCATTGGGGAACGTGTCAAATCACGCCGTGTTACTATGAAGGACGTCCAGCATGGCAGAGCGGAAGTCATAAACATGTTTGCGAATTCTGTATTGAGTCATGGTAGTGAAGCCGCATAAGCATTAAGCCAATTGCATAAAACACATAAGCCTAAGACCACCGGACCTAGTTGAACACCAGCCTCTCTGAGGTCAACCATTATGGATTGGTTAGGCGGCGGCGAAGCCGGCGCCGCCCAATTGTGACGTGAACGCTAGCGGACCTTGTTGAAACACCCATCAAAGAGGGGGGAGAGGCGGGCCTACTCAGCCGCCCTTATCAGTATGGGGGACTTTGTGAGTGTTATAAACCACAAACATATAAAAAGGGGTTAATGACCGCTTATTGAGAGACAGAGCGACGCAATGCGGCGCTTATTGAATAATAATTGACTTGCTAAAAGCAGTGGTTAAACTTTAGTGCAACCAAATAAGATCTATTATTATAGAAAACATAATTCAAGCGGTTAAACCGGTCTTACGGTGATTGCAAAATGAAGCGGCAAGTCCCGGTTCATTAATACAACATAGGGTTGTTGCAAATGCCAAAAAGCAGGGATGATGCAACATGATTTCAGCTGGAACCGCTCTAACAATATCTGGGTAGTTAAGGCGGTGGACGCGCCTGCGCTACCCTGCAATGAAAAAGGGGAGCCTAGCGGACCTTGTTGAAACACCGCGCCCATAAGGGGGGGGGGGGGGGCGGAGCATGCCTGCAAGCTCTGTATTACAAGGCATCATCTCACTTGGTATATAGCAGTATACAGCAAACTAAATAGGAACATATTAAACAAACCTAGCTCTCTTGTACAGACAGAATTCGAGAGGCTATCGAAGAAACATCCAGATTGTAGAATCTGGCAAAAGTGTTCGATGAAGCCCATCCTGCTGCAGAACAAATGTCCTCAATGGATATACCGTTTGCCAATGCCCATGATGAAGCTATACTTCTTGTAGAATGTGCTCGGAGACCTATGGGGCATTCTACATTCTGTGAACTGTAAGCTAGAGCTATTGCATCCACAATCCAATGGGAAAGCCTCTGTTTTGAGACGGGCAGTCCTCTAGTGCGGCCGCCAAAACAGACGAAGAGCTGCTCTGAAAGTCTTAGCTCTCTGGTGCGTTCAACATAGACGCGCAGAGCGCGGACAGGACAGAGTGGTTGCGAAGAGGGGGGTTCCCCCGTCGTAGGCTCACCAGAGACAAAAGCTGAGAGAGTTATAACCTGTGCTCTGAACGGCGTTGAGAGTACTTTAGGAACATAACCCTCTCTCGGTTTGAGAACGACCTTGCAGTCACCCGGGCCAAAATCCACGCAGGACTCGTTGACTGAAAGAGCGTGAATATCGCCCACTCGTTTAACTGAAGCAAGCGCTAGTAAAAGCGCCGTCTTATAGGAGAGCATTTTTAATGAAATCGACTGCAGTGGCTCGAATGGTGGGCTCGTCAGAGCTTTCAGCACTAAAGTTAAATCCCAAGTAGGAATAGTGGGTGGGCGAGAAGGATTCATTCGTCTCGTTCCACGTAAAAATGTTGTCACTAGACCGTTTCTGCCAATGGGTCGATTGTCGATTTCCTCATGGAAAGCTGAAATAGCAGCAACATACACTTTGAGCGTAGAAGGCGCGCGGCCACCGTCAAAACGCTCTTGCAAGAAAGATAGAATAACTGAAATTGGGCAGCTTACAGGGTCTTCCGTGTTTGAGGTACACCAGCTCTCAAAAACTTTCCATTTATGAGCGTAGAGACGCCTCGTAGAAGGGGCTCTCGCTTCAGCAATAGTATCTAGCACGCGTTGAGGGAGAGCTACTGGCTGGCTCCGCTGAGCGGCCAGACGTGCAGGTCCCACAGTTCCGGATTTGGGTGCCAGATCGAACCTCTCGCTTGAGATAATAGGTCCTTCCTTAGCGGGACTGTCCAGGGGGGTCCCGTTAACAGCTCTAGCAAGTCCGGGAACCAGGGCTGAGTGGGCCATTTCGGCGCAACTAACAGCACGGTTTCCCTCTCCTCCCTGATTTTGCACAGCACTTGATGCAGGATTTTCACTGGCGGAAAGGCATACTTGCGCGCTTTTGGCCAGCGCTGAGCAAGCGCATCCACTCCCAGCGTGGACTGTTCCGTTAGGGAGTAAAATAGTGGGCAGTGAGAGTTCTCTGCTGACGCGAAGAGGTCCACCTCCGCTCGTCCGAATATGTCCCAAATCATACTCACTGTTTGAGGGTGTAATCTCCATTCTCCCTGGAGAACACCCTGTCTCGACAGCATGTCCGCTCCGCAGTTCAAACGGCCGGGGACATGGACAGCTCGAATTGATAAAAGGTGCTGGTCTGCCCATAACAGAAGAGCCGTCGCGAGTTTCAAGAGGGGGCGCGAGCTGATGCCGCCTTGGTGATTTATGTACGCTACCACTGCCATGTTGTCCGAACGAATGAGAACATGATGGTTGTGGACTTGATCGTAAAATTGCTCCAGGGCTAGGTGAACTGCCTTCAGTTCTAGGCAATTTATGTGCCACGCTTTCTCCGTGTCTGTCCAAACACCGAAAGCTGGGCTGCCATCGCAAAGGGCACCCCAGCCCGTGCATGATGCATCCGTCGTGACAGTTTTGCGTCTGCTTACCTGCCCCATTATCACGCCCCGTTCGTATAGCGTGTCGCTCATCCAAGGGGCTATCGCCTCTAGACAATTGCGAGTCACCAATACGCGCATTGAACCCGAATGCCAAGCGCGCGCCGGAACGCGGGCTTTCAGCCAAACCTGGAGCGGGCGCATGTGTAGCATACCCAAGCGACACACTGCTGAGGCTGCCGCCATCAGCCCAAGTGCCCTCTGAAAGCGTTTTAATGGTAACGATTTCCCTTCCCTGAACACTGCGAGCGAGTTCGTGACCGTTTGCGCGCGCTCCGGAGTCAGGCGGGCTTGCATAGAGAGAGAATCGAGGCTCACTCCTAGGAATGAAATACACTGTGTGGGTTGGAGTTTGCTTTTCTGAAAATTGATCGTAAGCCCCAAACACTGCAGGTGGTTGATGAGCGCATGTTTGTGACTGTCCAGTACATTCTCTGAATGAGCCATGAGCAGCCAATCGTCCAAATAGTTTAGAACGCGCACTCCGTTCAGACGCAGAGGGGAGAGAACAGCATTCATGCACTTTGTGAACGTGCGAGGAGCTAGGGATAGACCGAAGGGAAGGACGGTAAACTGATACGCGATTCCCTCGAACGCAAATCTCAGAAAGCGCCTGTGCCGAGGGACTATCTGGATATGGAAATATGCATCTTTTAGATCCACAGAAGCAAACCAATCCCCTGGTCGGACGAGCGAGAGGATTTGTTTTAATGTAATCATTCTGAATGAGCGCTTTGCCAGGGCTCGATTCAGTTGACGCAGGTCCAAAATAGGGCGCAGGCCGCCGTCTTTTTTGGGGACCAGAAAATAACGACTGTAAAACCCACTCTCGCGCTCTTCGGGACGCACTACCTCTATTGCTCCCTTTGTCAACAGATTTTGAATTTCCGTCCTTAGAAACGGGGCGTTTAGATCGTGAATTGTAGACATTATCACGCCGTTGAAACGGGGCGGTCTGCGAGCAAATTGCAGAGTGTATCCCTTTTCTATGATATTTAAAACCCACCTTGACGCGCCTGGTAGTGCCCCCCATTTCTCTGCGTAGAGTGCGAGAGGTGTCATTGTGAAGTGACCTGACAGCTCGTTTGTGGGGGGCAGAGAGCCGTCCGCACAGCGAGCGTGATTGGCAACTGGAAGAGGAAAACAGCTCTTTTTGTGAAGTTGAACGTTTTTTATTGCACAACAAACAACAACAGAACATTTCACAACATTCTCGTCGCCCGCAACGGGCGGGGGGACGAGGGAAACCGTCAGAGGATTTAAACGGGCGCATTTCGATGCCGGCTCGTCTCCAACGCTGAGCTGCAGGCTCCTCTTCCTTACCGGGCCGTCAGGAACGCGGCTGGGCTCTCGGGGCTGGGGTTCCTGAAGGGCGAGGACCCTGCCGTTTAGGGAAGGGGTAACGAGTAGCTCGTTGCTCTTTGTGTCTGCCAGGAAGCTCCGGCTCCTTCCGCGGCTTAAAAGCTTGGGCTGGCCGCGGTCCAGATGAAGAGCGTTGGGCTGAGGATGAGCGCGAGCGCGCGGGAGGAGCTCCGGCGCGCTTGGGCATAAAGTGCTTTATCGCCCTGGATTGCTTTTGAGCTTCGGTGAAGCGCTCTGAGAAGGACTCCACAGAGCTGCCGAAGAGGCCAGAGGGGTTGACAGGGGAATTCAGAAGCACCGACTTCTCCGCGTCCTTCATATCCGTTAAAGTCAACCAAAGGTGACGATTCAGCACCACGAGACTCCCCATCGCGCGGCCGATGGATTGGGCCGTTGATTTCGTTGCTCGCAAGGCGAGGTCGGTGGCGCTGCGGAGCTCTCTGAATATTTCCGGGTCCTGGCCATGCTCATCCATCCGTTTCAGCATTTTCGCTTGGAAAACTTGCAGCACGGCCATCGTATGCAGGGCTGAGGCTGCTTGTCCAGCTGCAGAGTATGCTTTCCCGGCTATGTTTGCAGTGGTGCGGCACGCTTTGTTAGGGTGCACCACCGTAGACTTTATTTTCAACGACTCCGGGCAAAGATGAGCAGCAATTGCTTCTTCCACAGGGGGCAGATGTGAATATCCCCGTGCGTCAGCGCCGTCAATCGTGTTCAGAAGTGCCGGCCCAGAGATGTGGGCACGAGCCGAATACGGGGCGTGCCACATCTTAGCTACCTCTGCGTGCACTTCAGGAAAAAAGGGGGCTGGCCTTTGGAAGCCCGCTCTGCGGCGACGGCCGGGTTGAAGGAACCACTCGTCCAACCTGGTATGTTCTGGTTCGGCGGGAGGAGCCCATTCCAACTCCAGCTCCTCCACTGCCACAGAGAGAATACGGAGAAGTTCCTCGTCTGCATAGGCGGTCTCACTTCGGTGAGAAGTGGAATCCTCCGTAGGGCTGGCGGCCCAATCAAATGAGTCGGACGCGGCCGTTGACATGGCGTCCTCACGTTCTTCATCGGGAGCCCCAAACGATACGAGGATGTCGGCGCCAGAAGGGGGACGAAAACCCGCTTCGGTGTACGTCATGGGGGGAGAGGGGGGGTCAGAAGAGTGAGAAGCACGCGGGCGCACCGGCGTGGGTTCACTACTGGGCCCGCCAGCTTCCATCTCAGGGTAACGCTGCGCCCTCCTCCGCGGCTCGGTACCCGCAGTGACTGACTGCTCATTCAGCAAAATGGAAATTCGAGTACGGAGGGCCCTAATATTCATCTCCTCACAGTGAGGACAACTGGGTTCGACGATGGCGGCCTCCGCGTGGGCGCGGCCCAGGCAGAGGACGCACGAATCATGTCCATCCGGGAGCTCGATGGGTCCCGCGCAGACGATGCAAGTCTTAATTGACATAGTAATTATCTTTTTCACCGGAACGCTCGAAGAGGATACTTCTTTCCAGAATAAAAAATCCACTTGTTCGGCGATGACTCTACGGCGAAGAAGGCTTCTAACGTTTAGAATGAAGGAGAAAGATTCTGACGAAATGGCGCCAAGCGCTGCATTATATAGAGGGGCGGTGTCCCCTCACATTCGCGCGCTTGAACGCCATTGGCTATTGCACTGCAATAGCGCGATTCAATCAGGCTTCAGTATTTCTAGGAGAAAGGTGTTCCCCAATGCGTCAGCATCTGACGCGACGTCGAGAGACCGATATTGAAAGGGAACTAAATAAAAGTGAATATCTGAATAAAATGAAGCTCTGAATAAAGGTAGGATTTAACTCCACATTCTTTGTCCTCACACCTATGAAAATAAGACATTAACATGGGCATCTTCTGTGCAGCAAAATGTAGATCAACAGGATGTTAAAATGGGTTTCCTGTGTGCATTTGTCTATCAGCCACTCTCATTCTTTCTCTCTTAGTATCAACCACAAATGTTTCCACTTGACCCTTTAAACAGACATGCATGAGTGTATTTGTCTGTCAATTATATGTTTCTGTCAATGCATAATAGCCAGAAATATTTTTCTGTAGACTGAAAATGGACATGAAAAGCTAATGCACATGTAATAAAAACAGTATTTTTTCGGCTGAATCAGTTTTATTATGGCCAGTTGCCCTGATGTCACATGTAATGAAGACCATGGAGCGGGTGCTGCTACACCACATGAGGCCACAGGTCCACCATGCCCTCGACCTTCTGCAGTTTGCATATCAGGAGAAGGTGGGAGTGGAAGACGCTATTGTCTACATGCTACATCGATCCCTTGCCCATCTGGACAGGGGCAGCGGGGCTGTGAAAATTACATTCTTGGATTTCTCCAGTGCCTTCAACACCATCCAACCGCTGCTCCTCAGAGACAAACTGAAAGGGGTGGGAGTGGGCTCACATCTGGTGGCGTGGATTACGGACAACCTGACAGGCAGACTTCAGTATGTGCGACTAGGGGACTGCAGGTCTGACGTGGTGAGCAGCATGGGAGCACCACAAGTGACTGTTTTCTTTCTGGTCCTTTTTACCCTGTACATGTCAGACTTCCAATATAACTCTGAGTCCTGCCATGTGCAGAAGTTCGTAGACAACACTGCTATCGTAGGCTGTATCAGGAGTGGACAGAGGAGGTGTACAGGAAACTGATCCAAGACTTTGTTAAATGGTGCGACCTCAACCACCTGCAGCTTAACACCTAAGACCAGGGAGATGGTGGTGGACTTCAGAAGTCAAGGCGGACATTTATCACTGATCTGAACTGTACTATACACTGTACACTAGATAGCATAAAATGATGCAGGATGTAGGAGTATCGTAAGCTTATATGCCTCTCCGGGTTCAAACAAATAGCATTAGCGTCAGTTCTGGCAGGTCACATCAGTCAAGCTCGTATCAGCTGACTTCCAGGTGATTCTAAATATGGGAATACGACGTCTATCACAGCATCCATATACACTGTGTGCAGAATTATTAGGCAAGTTGATTTTCTGATCATATTTTTTTTCCAAGCACATTTTACCAATTCCAATCCACATCAATCTTAATAACTACTATTAATATTGTTTTTAATCATTTATAAGTGATATATAATTGTTCATGAAGGCTGGAAATGAAAAATGCCTTATATTCAGGTGTGCAGAATTATTAGGCAGGTTTTCTTTTACAGGCAAAATGAGCCAAAAAAGAGATTTAACTCAGACTGAAAAGTCAAAAATTATGAAATACTCATGAGAAGGATGCAATACTAATGCAATACTAGAAATTACAAAGTTAAAGCATGACCAAGGAACAGCAAAATGCTCATTGGGTCAGCGGGGTCATACAAAAACAGGTGGAAAAGAAAAGACATGTTAACTGCAAAATAATTAAGAATTAAGTGTGAAACCATCAGGAACCCTTTAGTCTCCAGCGCCACCATCTTCCAGAACTGCAACCTACCTGGAGTTTCCAGAAGTGCAAGGTGTCAGGGTCTCAGAGACTTAGGTTAGCTAAAGAATCCTAAAAAATTACCCACTCTTAATAAGAATCACAAGCTGAAGTGTTATAAAATACATGAAAACTAGGTTTTTATAGGCCTTATAGACAGGCAGCTTGAGAGTGACTCCTGAAGGACCAGCACCACATCCTCTTGTACCACTGTTTGAAGAATTTATCTTCCAGAATCTGGCAGTAAGGTGTGGGAGTTCACTTTTAGTCCATCTCTTATCCTGAAATGTCCGTCTTGCAGATATGGACTAAAAATGATCTTTCAAAACTTATTGCCAGATTCTGGAAGATAAATTCTTCAAACAGTGGTACAAGAGGATGTGGTGCTGGTCCTTCAGGAGTCACTCTCAAGCTGTCTGTCTATAAGGCCTATAAAAACCCAGTCTTCATGTATTTTATAACACTTCAGCTTGTGATTCTTAATAAATGCGGGTCATTTTTTAGGATTCTTTAGCTAACCTAAGTCTCTGAGACCCTGACACCTTGCACTTCTGGAGACTCCTGGTAGGTTGCAGTTCTGGAAGATGGTGGCGCTGGAGACTAAAGGGTTCCTGATGGTTTCACACTTAATTCTTCACCTCAATTCTTAATTCTTTTGCAGTTAACATGTATTTTCTTTTCCACCTGTTTTTGTATGACCCCGGTGACCCAATGAGCATTTTGCTGTTCCTTGGTCATGCTTTAACTTTGCAATTTCTAGTATTACATTAGTATTGCGTCCTTCTCATGAGTATTTAATAATTTTTGACTTTTCAGTCTGAGTTAAATCTCTTTTTTGGCTCATTTTGCCTGTAAAAGAAAACCTGCCTAATAATTCTGTACACCTGAATATAAGGCATTTTTCATTTCCAGCCTTCATGAACAATTATATATCACTTATAAATGATTAAAAACAATATTAATAGTAGTTATTAAGATTGATGTGGATTGGAATTGGTAAAATGTGCTTGGAAAAAAAATATGATCAGAAAATCAACTTGCCTAATAATTCTGCACACAGTGTATAAGCTCCTCAGTATTATCAGCAGCTATTGCATTTCTCAGGAGCAAATTACCCTCCTCCATCCCCAGCTCCTCCTCTCTTCAGTCAGAATTTGCCTTATGATTCCCTTGAATCAAACTAATTCTTGACATATGTGTATGTTAAATTACTGACATTAATTATATCTGCATATGTTGGTTCTGTTCTGTTACCCTATTATTGCGGCTCTCCCTGCTCTTATCCATGCTAGGCCGCATGGATGCGCAGGGAGTTCTTAGCCAGAACAGAACCATTCTGCCAATACAAACCATCAATCATATTTGATGATAGTGGTCCTGACAGAAATAGGGCTGTGCAACAAATTTAAGGTCCTCTTCTCTTATATTGAAATCCTCCAACATTTCTCTTTAAAAATTATCATTTTAGATTTATAATCTGTGACCGGTGATTTGTTCTTCTCTATCCTCTGTGCCTCCGCGTTCATAATTATGTTGTGTGTCAGGTCTAAGGATACTCTTCCGCCGCAAATCGACCGGAAGCTTGTTATTTTAAGTTATAAAGTTTTAAAGGTGCCAAAGAACATGTTTTCAAAAGATGTAATATAAGTCTTAAGTGTCCCCTGAATGTGTCTGTGAAGTTTCAGCTCAAAATACCCCATAGTTTTTTTTTAATACATTTTTTTAACTGCCTATCATTATAAATGCGCCGATTCAGGGTACGCGGCCCCTTTAAATCTCGCGCTCCACGCCCCAAGAGCTCGCGCTTGCCTTAAACACCATAAACAAAGTTCACACAGCTAATATAACCCTCAAAATGGATCTTTACAAAGTGTTCGTCATGCAACATGTCTAATCGCGTAAGTATTGTATTTATTTGGACGTTTACATTTGATTCTGAATGAGTTTGAGGCTGTGCTCCGTGGCTAAAGCTAACATTACACACTGTTGGAGAGATTTATAAAGAATGAAGCTGTGTTTATGCATTATACAGACTGCAAGTGTTTAAAAAATGAAAATAACGACAGTCTTGTCTCTGTGAATACAGTAAGAAACGATGGTAACTTTAACCACATTTAACAGTACATTAGCAACATGCTAACGAAACATTTAGAAAGACAATTTACAAACAACACTAAAAATATCATGATATCATGGATCATGTCAGTTATTATCGCTCCATCTGCCATTTTTCGCTATTGTTCTTGCTTGCTTAGTCTGTTGATTCAGCTGTGCACATCCACACGTTAAAACTGGCTGCCCTTGTGTAATGCATTGAACATGGGCTGGCATATGCAAATATTGGGGGCGTACACCCCGACTGTTACGTAACCCCGACAGTCGGTGTTATGTTGAGATTCGCCTGTTCTTCGGAGGTCTTTTAAACAAATGAGATTTATATAAGAAGGAGGAAACAATGGAGTTTGAGACTCACTGTATGTCATTTCCATATACTGAACTCTTGTTATTCAACTATGCCGAGGTAAATTCAATTTTTGAATCTAGGGCACCTTTAAATATGGATATTTACAAAAATGCATAGCTTTACTTCAGAAGGCCTTTATTAACCCACTGGAGTCGTATGGTTTACTTTTTTATAGATGGATGCATTATTTTTGGCTTCAAAATGTGGGCCCCCATTCACAACCATTATAAACCTTGGAGGACTAATCTCTGATTGTGTTCGTCTGAAAGAAGATAGTCATTTACACCTAGGATGGCTTGAGGGTGAGTAAATCATGGGATAATTTTCATTTTAGGATGAACTATCCCTTTAAGAACTATTAATTTCTCATGTATTAAAACATTTGAGGAAACCAAAGCCAGGTAATATGAAATTACACAATCTTCACTGCACAGATGCATTCACACGATTACAGCTATGAAAAAAAGGGTTTAGGGTCATGAAAAAAAAAAACATCACACAGCAGGAATGACGTAACAGTGAAAGCCTTATATGAATATGTTTGACTGTATATTTCAATCAGTTTCAAGGGATTAGCAGTTTGGACAACGTTGCATATTAACTGATGTTATAGCGGAGATTACATTTTCAACAAAATAACAATTAAAAAACCCAAAACTGTTTGATCGCAATAAAGCATGAACTGGTCTAAGCAAGCAGATACATAAACACAAAACCACATAGGTTTATAGGCTAATGGAAACATTTGTGCTTGGCAAGTGATGAACTAGAAGGTAAGATAATGCCTTCATGTGCATTCAGAGTGGTCTGAATGAAAAGGTTGTCGATTTCCTGTTTTGCCATGTTCAGATTTACTTCAGAAGACCCAAAACTATTAATCAAATAATCTCATGAATTTGAATCTTGTCCATTCTCAATTGTCGGTTTGTTTGTGTCCTTACCTGTTTCAGCTCATCATATAGATTAGATTCAACAATGTCAGTTTACATTTTCCTCAAAGTTCTTCTGGAATAAATATGAGCAGTTGCTCAAAAAGAAACAAATGAAAGGAATCTGATGACTGGTTGACACAGCTTTTATTTATTTATTTGAGACCCTTTGTCTCAAGGCATTAAAACTTTCCATTGATGTGAACCAATCAGATGAGAGATGATGTCTGATGTCAAGACCCTCACCAGTGTCACAATCACTCACTGAGATGGAGAGGTCAAGTAATGCTGTCACTGTGCTTTTATGTAAGAAAGATACTGTTTTTGAGATTTTTTTTTTTTTTACAAAGCAGGTCATTGTCAGTACTTTTGTATGGTAAGTACTTAATGCAATTTTAAATGCTTTAAAAAGTTATTTTGCTCTTTTACAGGTGTTTTTCTGTTCAGTCAGAGCAGAATCTATGGAGCAGAAGTGGAGATGAAAGTCAGACCAGGAGACAACATCACTCTCTTCTGTGATCGCTCTTTAACTCATGGTTCCCTCATTGTATGGATAAGAAACTCTCATGAAAATCAACCCTCTCTCATAATAGATTTTACAAAATGGAGCAAGGGGATATTTCAGCGTTACAATTTTATCCACAACCCCTACAGTAATTCTTATGATCTACATATTACTAACATCAGTGTCTCTGATCTGGGACTGTATTACTGTGGAGAAGTAGAGAATAAGGTAAATATAGATGAAAATGGCATCATCTCCTCATCTAAAATGTACTATTATGGAAACCGAAAAACTCGTCTCTCTCTTGCTGGTAAGAAAACATTTTATTATGTTATTGCTTGTGTAATTCTAGAGATATTTAACTTAACTTTTTCAACATACATTCATATGAACATTGATACATTCTATTTATTTTATATAGAGGAAGTAACTTCATGTTCTGGACTGAACATCACCTCCACTCCTCGTGTATCAGACTGTGTTCTCTGCTGGACGCTGCTGTTCAGTGTGTGTCCGGTGTGTGTTCTCCTCTCCTCACTCCTGTCCTCCATCTGTGTGTACTGCATCTGTCAGAGGAAAACTGCAGGTATCTCATTCGCTGTTCATATCCTTGACACAAGCTATTTAAAAATACTCTCATTCTTGTGTGGTACACAATATTAATATTTTAATATATTTTTTAAATATTTTCTGTCAGAAAATAATGTGCTCAGTTATCCAAGTGTGATGGTACTGACATTTTTTATGTATTGAAGAGCACATACATGCTTAAAATTAATAGGTTGCATTATTTTCTCACTGTACTGGCATATTTTCATTTGGTCTTTAGATTCTGAGCAGATTGCAGAGATACTTACAGCGAATTCTATTAAGGTATCTATATTGTTACTTGTTTTCAGTAAATTGTCTCTATATTGTTACTTGTTTTTAAAGCTTTGCCATGCCAAAGACAATAGTTTAATTTGTTTCATGTGCATCTGCTATCAATTTCAGGGGGATCCTACAGAGAAACATCAGTGTGAGACGAGTAAAACTGGAATGATCTGCCTCCACACTGAAGTCTCTTATAGACTGCTGACATCTGAACATCCCTATGCCAAGATGTGATTGCTCAGTTTAAACAATGTACTGAAAACTTGCTGCTTTCTATTGCTCTCTTTTTACCGCTTACTCCACATTTAGTACATATGCACAAACAAGCAACAAACCTGCAGTGCATTTTTATATAATGTACATTTACATACACAATTATGCATTTGTTATAAAATACTAACAAAATAAAAAAAAAGTTTAAAGTATTGCTATCACATGTTATTTGCAGAAATTTCAGGTCACAAATTATATTTTCATAATTCAATAACAATGATTTTTAAAAACAACATTAATTTTAAATCTTTTATTGGATTTAACAAAATAAGAAAACAAAAAAACAAAAACAATAATAACTAATTACAAATAATAACCAGTTTGTGTTTTTGTAAATATGTCCTTCTGTGGTATAAAAGCTACATTTAGACTGATCAGTAAGACATTTAAAGTGAGTAACAACAACTTAAATGCAGATCTCAATTTTCCTTTTCAGTCCAGAATCATAATTACTTTCGTTGTCTTAGAAGGGACGAGAAAAATAAGACTAATCTTTACATTCTCTGTTCTCACACTATCAACAGGATGCAAAAATGGGTTTCCTGTGTACGTTTGCTACTCATTCTTACTTTTTCTTTTTCTCTCTTCTTGTGGGCAGCTGTAAGTACCAACCACAAATGTTTCCACTGGACTCTATCAACAGAAATGCACAAATTGACAGAACCACAACTATTTTTCAGTAGAATTAAAATGTGATCTAAAATGTGCATAAAGCTAATGCACACATGTAATAAAGTATAAAAATTAAACAGTATTATTTCGTAGCTTAATATTTTGAGATTTCATAGCATTATTCCAGTTTAGATTTCTGTGCAGCATTAAACAATAAAGACACCGTTTCATACCGATTAATTTAAAAAGTCAATTGAATAAGAAATAATTATAAAGGAAAGCAAAACTCAATGGCTCCATCTAGTGGCTAATATTCTGAACCTTTCAGGTGCAGTCGATAATTTCTCCTTATTAAAGTAAATTGGAACCTTTTTTTTTACAGTCTATGATTGGAACGTGTTGTGGCACAACTCCACTCACAATTGTTATCCAACAAGCTTTTTGAACCTTTTCAGTCTGGGTTTAGAAAGGGACACAGTACAGAGAAAGCCTTTGTTCGAGTTATGAATGACCTGCTTGTCTCAGCTGACTCTGGAGCTTCTACCATCTTGGTCTTGTTAGATCTCAGTGCAGCATTTGACTTGACCATTCTATCCTGCTAAATAAGCTGGAGAAATGGCTTGGTATCACTGGTACTGTGCTTAATTGGTTTAAATCTTACCTCACTGATTGTTCCCAGTTTGTTGTCTTGGGAAACAACAAATCTAAAATTGGACAGGCCTGTCATGGTGTTCCTCAGGGATCTGTCTTGGGTCCCATATTGTTTAGCATTTATATGCTTCCTTTGGGGCAAATCATTAGGAAATATGGTTTGGGGTATCACTTTCATACTAATGATACCCAAATTTACATCATTTCCAAATCTGATCTTACAGTCACCTCTACAATTCTCTCGGAGTGTGTGCAGGAAATAAAAACATGGATGCACAATAATTTTTTAAAACTGAATTGTTCTAAGACAATGGTCCTACTCATTGGCACACCAGCGCAATTCACAAAGGTAGCCATTTTAATTTGATTATGAAGGATAGTGTCATACTTCCATCTACTCAAGCTTGTAACCGTAGTGTGATCTTTGACACTCATCTGACACTAGACTCACATATTAAGAGGATTGCAAAATCTGCATTCCATCATCTCAGAAACACTGCAAGAATTAGGCCTTTCCTCACTCTACCTGACGTTGAAAGGCTTATTCATGCATTTGCATGGATTGTTCATGCATTCCAGGATTGATTATTGTAAAGCACTATTTGTTGGTTTACCTGCTAAATCAATCAGATGGCTGCAGTATACCCTGAATTCAGCAGCACGTGTTTCATCACGTCAGCACATTACAGGCGTGCTTTTCAGTTTGCATTGGCTTCCTACATACAAAGCTATGCATGGAATAGCTCCGTCTTATATCTATGACTTAGTCATAGATATAAGACGTACATACAAAGCCATGCATGGAATAGCTCCGTCTTATATCTATGACTTAGTCACCCTATACCGATACCCTATACACATCCTTCTTTATTACTTCTCAGTAATATGAAGCAAAGAGCTCAAGAAGAACACAAAGATAGAGCTCCACATAGACAATAACCAACAAGTAACTAAACTTAACAGGGAGTATGAATACACAGGACTAAATTAGTGAATTAATAAGGGGCAGGAGGATAGGTTGCTATGGTAACAAACAGGCATACACTAGGAATGCTGACATTTAAACATCCCTATGCCAAGTATTGCTTACGTATTATTTTTGCTTTTTTTTTTTAATACTTTTTGCACTAATCACAATAAAGCAAGCATGCTTTCAATAAGCACATGACACTTTTTTTTTGTACAATCTATTAATATCAAATGTTTTATTTTTATTTTATTTTTTTTGGAATGCTTTAAAGCCACTATTTGATCCAATACTTTAGGGTTTTACCTTTCTCTCTTTCTTTCTCTCTTTCTTTCTCTCTCTTTCTTTCTTTCTTTCTTTCTTTCTTCAAACATTTTACCTCATACATTTGGGTGTAAATTGTCAAATAATGTTCAGTCAGTAATAAGCACAAGTTTGTCAAATGTTTAGACAGAATTGTCTAATATGCTTTTGTTAAGAGAGTGTCTGTGAATATGAATACATCAAAAAAAAAAAAAAAAAAAGGAAGTGATGAACTTGGCTCCATCTAGTGGCTCCGTCTAGTGGCTAATAATAGTTCAAACTTGTCGCAGAAAGACGTCATAAACACTTACCCACAAACCATTTCATCAGGACCAAATCATGATAAGGGCACAGAAGTCAGGAAATGCTTTTATGAGTGATAGACTGAATAAAATAAATCACACATGTGCTCAAATTAGTTTTTTCCCCTCATAATTGTAAGTATTCATGTTATGCAATGCTCAAGAGATAAGATGAGACAACGCTCAATATTCAAGATGAAAACAATGCTGAATTAAACCATTTATGCTTAAAAACTTGAATAATGTTGAACAGTTATTGGTCTTCAGTGGCAGGATAGACATAAGT
>VTFQ01000153.1:0-25004 GCA_036281575.1 Ancherythroculter nigrocauda
CTACACTTATACACAAGCACTCAACCGTGTGGTGCATGAATTTTAAAAGGTTTTGTCATTCATCATTGGAGTCTGATAGCACCGCCCCCTCCTCTACGTAATTAAAGCTGCGACAGATGAGTGCATGAAGCTTCTCAACATTCCACATTTCTTCGCTTTTAAGTTAATTAAATTCATATTCTGGCTATTTTAAGTGTGCTATAGTGTGAGCACACTACTAGCACTTTACTACAACACTGGCACGCACGATTTGAGTTACCAAATATAGCTGACAAAAGGATAACGGTGTTTAGTGTAAACTAATTCATCATTTTTTGTCAAGTAAAAACGTATACCTGTATGTGCATTTGTGGAAACTGTGCTGGGTTATTGCCTAAAAACGTATAACTACTCATCAAACGATCTGTAAAAGACAAAGCAATAGTGACGCATGGTAAAAATATTGTTACTCACACATGTGTGTTGGGGCATTACTGTCGGCTCCAGTATAGTCGGCACAGCATCATCTTTTATTTTCAGTCTCTCTGAAAAGCCTGCGTCGAACTGCGACTTGTTAATAAACGAATCCGGAGTAAAATGAAGCGAACAAACAAATAGTGTCTTATTGACGCGATCTGGAACTTCGTTAAAAATAAAGTTCATCCACGCTTTACTAACGTTAGGATCACGCGGAAGGCAATGCAAAGATTGTGCTTTTCCACAACTTAGTACTGCACAACGTCTTGTAATCCTCAGAGGCATCTCTATCGTTTCGTTGCTCGAGTAATCCTGTGTTTGGGTCCCTCGCGCATTTGCTCTTCCTACTACATGCGTGATTCGGTGGGCGGGACGGAACAGGCAATGACGTAGAAGTAGGCGTTAAAGGATTAGTTCACTTTCAAATTAAAATTTCCTGACAATTTACTCACCCCCATGTCATCCAAGTTGTTCATGTCTTTCTTTCTTCAGTCGAAAAGAAATTAAGGTTTTTGATGAAAACATTCCAGGATTTTTCTCCATATAGTGGACTTCAATGGCCTCCAAACAGTTGAAGGTCAAAATTACAGTTTCACTGCAGCTTCAAAGTGTTCTACACGATCTCAGACAAGGAATAAGGGTCTTATCTAGAGAAATCACTTATTTTCTAAAATGTTTTAAAAAATATATAAGTTTTAACCATAAATGCTCATCTTGAACTAGCTCTCTTCTTTATTTGAATTCCAGCAGTGTAGACGCTGCTAAGTGTATTACTGCCCTCCACAGGTCAAAGTTTGAACTAATTGTTATACTTGCACTTGCATATTGTATATGACAATTTAGTTCAAACTTTGCCCTGAGGAGAGCAGTAATACACTTAGCAGTGTCTACACTGCTGGAATTCAAATAAAGAAGAAGAGAGCTAGTTCAAGATGAGCATTTATGGTTAAAACGTACAACATTTTTTTTTTTTTTTTTTTAAGAAAATGAGCGATGGTTTCTCTAGATAAGTGCCCGGTTGCATAAAGCACCTTAAGTGTAATTTTCCCTTAAGATCGCCCTTATGTTGCCCTTAAACTTAAGGGTGTTGCAGAAAATAACCGTTAAGTATTACTTAAGGGTTTCTTTAGGTGAAACGTCATAAACCCTAAGAATTTCCCTTAAGTATGTATTTTTCTTAAGTGTTGCATAAAGCCCCTTAACCGTCATTTCCCTAAGTATAACATAAGGTTAGGAAAACTTCACCTTAAGTGTTACACGGAGTGAGCAGGTTCAATCCAAGTCTTCTAACGAGACACGATCGACCGCTTTATATGATAAACAAATTGTACTTTAGCGGTTTATTCACATAAACATTGATGAAATCACATATGTAGCACATATCTTATATGGTCAACGGAAGCGCAAACGTGCGTGCATCACACGCAAAAACAAACCTCATTGGTTCTTGCGCGCACGTTTGAGCTTCCGACACAGCCGTAATCATATGGATGTCTTTCAATAAATGTACATAAATGATGAGAGAACATTAAAAATATCTTTATTTGTTATCCAAAGATAAATGAAAGTCTTATGGGTTTGGAACGACATGAGGGTGAGTGAATGACGGCAGAAATCTCAATTTTGAGTAAACTATCAATTTGAGTTTCTCGTCTGGTCGTTCTCTTTCATATTTGGTGTTCTTTTTTGTTTTCCTTATCCATCTTATGTTGTTTTCTGTGAAAACTTACCACGATATGTATTAACAAATAACGTGTCCATGGCAACAGTAGAATTTTATAACGGCAAAACCTGGGTTGCTGTCGTGAAACACTTAACGGTTTCCCTTACCTAAGTGAACAGTTTAAGAGATTATATGCAACACCCTTAAGTCATTCCCTTAGTTAAGGGGAAATCACGCCTTAAGTGTCATACTTAAGGGAAAAACTTAAGGTGCTTTATGCAACCGGGCAAAGACCCTTATTCCTCGTCTGGTATCGCTGTAAACTGTAATTTTGACCTTCAACCATTTGGGCTCCATTGAAGTCCACTATATGGATACTGGAATGTTTTCATCAAAAACCTTAATTTCTTTTTGACTGAAGAGAGAAGGACATGAACATCTTGGATGACATGGGGGTGAGTAAATTATCAGGAAATTTTAATTTGAAAGTGAACTAATCCTTTAATCTTCTGTCTTTCTTTTGAATAATAATAATAATATGTTTTTGGACTAACGTGGTTTTGAGTTCTGAAACTTACAGGATGTTTTTAAAGTACAATAAACTCATATGTCAAAATATCAAGGGGAGTTATTTCTCAATTCATGACCCCTTTAAAAGTACTCGGTTTCGGATTGAAAGGATTCCCCTGCATCCCTAAACAGTTCCTCCCCTCCTTTTAGAGAGCCTATACTCTGCTCTGATTGGTCAGATGGCCCAGTGTTTTTTGAATTTCAGCTACGGAGGATTCGTTAGTTTGCATCGATTTAGCACAACTATTTCGAGAGATAGCCGGTTAGCAGAGGCCTACAACTGTGTATAACACAAAACTACGTATTTTGAACACTCGCCACAAAATATATACATCATAATCATACTTACAGGTTGTATTAAAGTTGATCCAGAGGCGCAAGAAGGCCCAAATAATGTAGGTACTCCCCCATCTTTAATGAATAAACGTTTTGCAAATCCCGCATTGACCTCGGAGAGATTTGAGAAGCAGTCGTCCGTAAAATGACGGGAACATAACAAAAGGTTGGGGTTAAACTGCTGTGGTACCATAGTAAAAATGAATTTCAACCACTGACTCTTCACATCCTCATCCCTTGGAAGTCCATGCAGCGTGGTTTTGCTTTTGCAGCGCAGAAAACAGCGTCTTCTCGACATGTCGACAACACGAACCAAACTCTTCCAGGCCTCAGCTACAACTACAGGCAGTTCACAATAGGTTCCTTCTTTTTGGAGACATTTGTCGTGCGCTTTTGGTTTACTAAAAGAGGCATGTTAAATGCAAATGAGCTGCTGCTCCCGCCCACCCGCTTTCCCTGCTACTGAATACTGGAGTCTATGAACCAGAGTCGGACACTGAAGAAGAAAAGTCTCCGGCAAAAGTAATAACTTCGAGAATGCACGAGAGCGATTCTGAATGCTTTGTTGGCGAATTATATAATTGTTGCAGAGTTTTTCATCCGTTTCGCAACACACACTAAATATTGTAAGCCCAGCTAAGACAAAGAGACATGATATATGTAGTATAACTTTTTTTTTTGGGAGGTTATGTTTGCGTCATGCTCATTTATTAATTATTGTACACGCACACGTTAACAAAATATCGATACTTACGTCTTCTGGACGTGAAGTTGGAGTACGGACCGTTGGTATTGATCCATCCTTAATTAACAACTTTAATGCAAATCCTGCCTTGTATTGACCCTCGTTTACAAAGCAGTCTGGCGTAAAATGGTTAGCACAAACATATACGTATTTACCTATATTTTTGGGCGCATTCCCTTTAAAAATAAAGTTAACCCATTGCTTCTTCAGTGGCACAGATGCCGGAAGTAAATGAATGCTTTTATGTTCATTCCTACAGCCGATAACATAACATCTTCTACTACGTTGAGACATTTTTGTGTTACTAGCTGCTCTAGCAAGGAGATAATCATAGCGACTGTAGTGTGTAAGGGCAAAATCTTTAGATATATATACCGAGGCGTGATCTCTTTTTCTTCTTGATTTGCGGCGGTTCGCAACACCAAAGTACATTACCGCCACCTATCGCTCGACTGGACGCTACTTACGTGTGCCTACTTTACATCAGTGCATATTCAGCCCCCGTGGTTATAAAAAAATAACAATTATATTATAATTTTATAATAATAATAATATCACCTTTATACATTTATACCTGTAATTCCCAGATACTGCAACTTTAATGAGGCTCTGGATCTAAATTTCTTTCTCTTGTATATTCATTTCCCTATTCATTGCATTCCTGTTGAATGTTTTACTATTAAGTGCATTGTGCTGTTCAGCTCTGTATGTCCCAATCTTAGGCTTGTTATTATTCTCTCCTCGTCTCTGCTTTCACCTGATAACATTCCCAATCCTGGCTGAATGAAATACAAATGTCTACCTTTTACTTTGATATCCCACTGTTTCCATTTATTATAAATATTATTTTTTTATTTTTCATCTAATTCTTGACCTAAAGGAATATTGATGTCTTCTATTTCTTGTACTGCCCTTTTTTGCTAATGCATCTGCCTCTTCATTACCTTTCAACTCCACATGAGCATGAAAACTGTACCTTTATATTATTTTGCTGTAATGAATTTAAGTCCTGAAGAATCTATATTATCTTGTCCTGTCTTGTGCCTGACTTCTGATCTTTCAGACTTTAGGTTTCAGCTGAACTAGAAATCTATCTAAACTGCCTGGTCAGTCATCTTGACAGTTCACATTTCCCACAGTTAATTTCATTTATTTCCTAATGTATTATCGTCAATACCGGTATATATTGCGACACCCCAGTTCAATTTAGTTGGCACAGCGTCCTCTTATTAAAAGTCTCTTGGCAAAGCCTATGTCAAATTGTCTTGTTTACAAAAGACTCCACCGTAAAAGGTACAAAACAAATAAAAAGTGTCTTACTGACATCATCCTGCACTTCATTGAAAATAATGGAAAATATGGAAGCTAGATATTTTACTTTATAACTTGTTAAATATGGATATTTTTCTTACACAAATGCATCGCTTCACAAGACCTTTATTAACCCCCCGGAGCCATGTGGAGTGTGTTTATAATGGATGGATACACTTTCTTCAGATTCATACTTGTTCCCACTGCCATTATAAAGCTTGGATGCATCAGGATATTTATGAATATAACTCCGATTGTGTTCATCAGAAAGAAGAAAGTCATATACACTTAGGAAGGATGGCTTGAGGGTGAGTAAAGTTTGGGGTAATTTTTATTTTAAAGTGAACTAATCCTTTAACAGCAATAATATTCTCATTGTCGTAGTAACATTTCATTTGAAGCTAATGAAGAAATTATATGCTCTTTTATTGCTTCCTTTGCCAAGTGCGTTCTTCCAAACGGCTTCATTATTACCCACAAATGTCCTGCTTCCTGCTCTGCCCCTTCGGAGTGAGTAAACAGGGCGCTAAACTCACTTTCTTTTGGAATTTGTCTAATGACTTTGGTCACAAACAGTTCATATGCTTTCTTTTTCTTGTTCATTCTCCTGCTCTGCTTTCTCTTCTTCTTCTATAGGAGTACTGTCAAGTTGAGCATAAATAGGCGCATACTGCCACCTATACTGTGCTGTAGGTCTAGCATACGGATGATTTCCTATGTCCAGACTGAAATTTCTACTCCTGTTCTGAGATTTAAGAATGTCCTTCTCAGCTGCCATAGTTGCAACTCTTGCGTCATCAGAACGGGGTGTTCAACGCACCACCGTTTCCGTTTAAAAACGTTTTGTCGGGGCTGAACGCAGCCCTGCTTAGCGCACCTTGCCCGGAAAGGTCAAGCCTCTTACCATAACGTGGAGATGCACGCGCTCAGTGTTATTGTAAACATGTCTTTAATTTTACCCTATCAATTTGAGCCGGAATCAGACCCGGAGAACATAGATGAAGAGGATCGAGTAGAACCTGTGCAAACACGACTTTTGCAGGATGTTTCACAATGGTAAGCTGTTTATTTAGTAGTTGTCATACTTTTACGTTTGGCTGTTACCTTGAATTGGTTACAATTACCAACAATCGATGGTGTCCGGTTGAATTACTACACTTTTTACATTTTTTTGTCGGATTAGTTTCAATTACCATCTAGTTAACAAAGCTAAACAGCGTTGCCCTTTGTGTGATACAGAAACTGTTAAACGCACCAACTTAAATAATAAAATACACTTACCGGTTGTGGTCCATAAACAACGCCTTCTCCAGACAAAGAGGGAACTGCTCCATCTTTCAAGAATAATCTTTGTGCGAATCCGGCACTAAACTGATTGAGATTGAGGAAGCTGTCCTCAGCAAAATGTGCTGCACATAATTTTACATATGGATTATAATTTTCGGGAACCGAGTTAAACATAAATTGTAACCATTGATCTCTACGTACAGCGTCCCTGGGAAGGCCAAACAAAGGTGATTGGACTGCGGGATGAATATAACAGCGTTTCGACGACATGGCGACAAACACACTCTACAAAAGCAACTCTTGCTGTTCTCCGTGGGAGCGCAACAAGACCACGCCCCCTTTTTTGTGTATTCCTGTGGGAGGAGGTTAGTCAAAAAACTGTTTTAGTGACGTCATTAAAGAAGGAAGTAGAGGGATGTAGTCCAAACTGGCCGTTCGATGTAGGCGACTTCTGTTAAATAAAATATCTCGCTTGGCATTGAACTTTGAGCTTTACAATTTTACAGATTTTATTTATACTCTAACAACAACATTACACACTAACTAAAGTTTGAAACATGGGATCACGAAGAGCGGGACCTTTTAAGAACTATTAATTGCAATGAAACATTTGTGGAAACAAAAGCCAGTTAATATGAAATTGCACAATCTTCACTACAGAAATGCATTCACAATATCACAGCTATGACAAAGAACATGTGTGGATTAGGGTCACGGAAAAGACCCACCACTAATGCACAGGCTGAAAGTGCAAACAAAGACAAGCAGAGTGACGAAAACAGTCCCATTTGGACTGCATATAAGCACTCTTGAACTGTGCTTGTGCCAATATAAATCGAGGAATAAATACTGTATATTATATGATTCTGTTATAGTGGAGAGTGCATTTTTATAATGAAAAAATAAGCAAAAATGTTTGAATTGAGCAAGCCAAATAAATAAACACAAAACTTCATGCCTGGTGAGTGATGAACTAGAAGATATGAATTGTTTATCTCAGATAATGCATTCATGTGCATTCAGAGTGGCCTGAATGAAAAGGTTGTGGGTTTCCTGTTTTGTTATGTTTTTCATTATTTTTCTCACAACTATTAATCAAAGAACTTGTGAACTTGTCTCTGGTCCAGTGATTCTCAATCTGTCCTTATACCTGATTCAACTCATTATCTCAAAGGAACTACATGGCCTGAATTATGCATGAGAATTTTGATTCGCAAGGTCAGTTTACATTTTCACAACAAATGCTCTTCTGGAATAAAAGTATGAACTGGTTGACACAGCTCTCATTTTTCATATGTAATTCCAAACCCTGCGTCTCAAAGCATTAAAACTTTCCATTTATGTGAATCAATCAGATAAGAGCTGACGTCTGCATCAAGACCCTCACCAGTGTCGGTTATTCACAGTCACTCACTGAAATGGAGAGGTCAATCGTTGTTTTCAACGTGCTTTTATGTAAGAAAGATTAAACTATTTTTCTATTTTATTTACATTGCAATTTATGAGATTTTGGAAGCAGGTCAATTTCAGTTTGTATGGAAGTAAATAATGCAATTTTAAAAGCTCTTTTGCATTTTTACAGGTGTTTTTCTGTTTAGTCAGAAAATAATCTCTGGAGCAGAAGAGGAGATGAAAGTCAGACCAGGAGAAAACATCACTCTCTACTGTGATCACTCTTTAACTCATGGCATCATTGTATGGATAAGAAACTCTCATGAAAATCAAACCTCTCTTATAATAGATTTTACAAAATGGGGCCAGGAGATATTACAGCATTTCAGCTCTCTCCACAACCGCTCCAGTAATTCTTATGATCTACATATTACTAACATCAGTGTCTCCGATATGGGACTGTATTACTGTGGAGAAGTGGAAAATAAGGTCAATTATGAAAATCTACTCATCTAAAGTGTACTGTTATGGAAACCGAAAAACTCGTCTCTCTCTTGCAGGTAAAAAAAAAAAAAAAAAAAAAAACACATTGCGAACTGTTCATTTATTATTTGTGTTATTATTATTATTATGACAAAGATTATTGTATTAGTTTGTTTAGAGCCTCCTCTTGTAAAAATGACTTATGTTTATGTTTCTTTTAGTGTCTCCTCATGTAGTTCAACATCACCTCCACTCCTCGTGTATCAGACTGTGTTCTCTGCTGGACGCTGCTGTTCAGTGTGTGTCCGGTGTGTGTTCTCCTCTCCTCCATCTGTGTGTACTGCCTCTGTCAGAGAAAAACTACAGGTATCTCATTCACTGTTCATATCCTTGACACTTTTATTTTGATTTTTCCAATACAATACCTAGTGTCTTTGGTCAGCGATCAAAGATGCAAACAAATTCTAAATGTGTAAAAGATTGTTATTGTTGTTGGCTTTTGTGAAGGCATATGAAGCTGATTTTGATATGAAAGAACAGTTTCACATATTTAATGCGGTTCATATAATCAAAATGACTAATTTATTATAAAGAAAGAAAGCTGTATTACAAATATACAGTAGCATTTATGTGTTTACATGGTACTGATGTCATGAGTGTCTGGTGTAAAGATATGCACAACAAAGGAAATGCTATAACAGTCTCAATATAACTCTTTGGAAATCACAGGAGAACTTAGGAGATTAAACACAACCACATAATACGATGTCACGAAACAAAGAACAAAGTGAGGGCTAATATAACGTGACATTGAACACCTGCATAACTTAACGACCATAGAGACAAACCAGCAAAGGAAACACAGGCAAACAACTGAACAGTGAACACAAAACCAAAACTGACTATACAACTGACATTTTTATGTATTTAATAGCACATACATATTTAAAGTTACAATTTTCAGACATGCATTATTTTCTCACTTTAATGGCATATTTTCATATGACCTTTAGGTTCTGAGCGGAGTGCAGAGATACTCAGTGAATTTTATTAAGGTATCTATATTGTTTCAGTAATTTGTTTTAAGAATTGCCATATCAAAGGCAATAGTTTAGTTTGTTTCATGTGTATCTCATATTTATTACAGGGGGATCCTACAGAGAAACATCAGTGTAAGACGAGTAAAACTGGAAAGATCTACCTTCACACTGAAGTCTCTTATAGACTGCTGACATCTTCATATCCCTATGCCAAGATGTGATTCTACTGCTCAGTTTAAACAGCTTGCTGAAAACTTCCTGTTTTCTATTGCTCTCTTTTTGTACTCAGCAACGTCAGCTCTGATTTCTGAACTATTTTACCACATTTAGTACACAAAAAACTTGCAGCACATTTTTATAAATAATTATACATTTACATATGCAATTATGCATGATACACAACACATTCACACTGATGCCATTAAAAACAACATTAATTTTTTATTGGATTAAACAAAATAATAATAATAAAAAAAACAGTCTTCAAATAATAACTGTTGTCAATATCATTCTGTGCCATGAAAACTAAATAAAAGTGAATATCTGAATAAAATGAAGCTCTGAATAAAGGTAGGATTTAACTCCACATTCTTTGTCCTCACACCTATGAAAATAAGACATTAACATGGGCATCTTCTGTGCAGCAAAATGTAGATCAACAGGATGTTAAAATGGGTTTCCTGTGTGCATTTGTCTATCAGCCACTCTCATTCTTTCTCTCTTAGTATCAACCACAAATGTTTCCACTTGACCCTTTAAACAGACATGCATGAGTGTATTTGTCTGTCAATTATATGTTTCTGTCAATGCATAATAGCCAGAAATATTTTTCTGTAGACTGAAAATGGACATGAAAAGCTAATGCACATGTAATAAAAACAGTATTTTTTCGGCTGAATCAGTTTTATTATGGCCAGTTGCCCTGATGTCACATGTAATGAAGACCATGGAGCGGGTGCTGCTACACCACATGAGGCCACAGGTCCACCATGCCCTCGACCTTCTGCAGTTTGCATATCAGGAGAAGGTGGGAGTGGAAGACGCTATTGTCTACATGCTACATCGATCCCTTGCCCATCTGGACAGGGGCAGCGGGGCTGTGAAAATTACATTCTTGGATTTCTCCAGTGCCTTCAACACCATCCAACCGCTGCTCCTCAGAGACAAACTGAAAGGGGTGGGAGTGGGCTCACATCTGGTGGCGTGGATTACGGACAACCTGACAGGCAGACTTCAGTATGTGCGACTAGGGGACTGCAGGTCTGACATGGTGGTGAGCAGCATGGGAGCACCACAAGTGACTGTTTTCTTTCTGGTCCTTTTTACCCTGTACATGTCAGACTTCCAATATAACTCTGAGTCCTGCCATGTGCAGAAGTTCGTAGACAACACTGCTATCGTAGGCTGTATCAGGAGTGGACAGAGGAGGTGTACAGGAAACTGATCCAAGACTTTGTTAAATGGTGCGACCTCAACCACCTGCAGCTTAACACCTAAGACCAGGGAGATGGTGGTGGACTTCAGAAGTCAAGGCGGACATTTATCACTGATCTGAACTGTACTATACACTGTACACTAGATAGCATAAAATGATGCAGGATGTAGGAGTATCGTAAGCTTATATGCCTCTCCGGGTTCAAACAAATAGCATTAGCGTCAGTTCTGGCAGGTCACATCAGTCAAGCTCGTATCAGCTGACTTCCAGGTGATTCTAAATATGGGAATACGACGTCTATCACAGCATCCATATACACTGTGTGCAGAATTATTAGGCAAGTTGATTTTCTGATCATATTTTTTTTCCAAGCACATTTTACCAATTCCAATCCACATCAATCTTAATAACTACTATTAATATTGTTTTTAATCATTTATAAGTGATATATAATTGTTCATGAAGGCTGGAAATGAAAAATGCCTTATATTCAGGTGTGCAGAATTATTAGGCAGGTTTTCTTTTACAGGCAAAATGAGCCAAAAAAGAGATTTAACTCAGACTGAAAAGTCAAAAATTATGAAATACTCATGAGAAGGATGCAATACTAATGCAATACTAGAAATTACAAGTTAAAGCATGACCAAGGAACAGCAAAATGCTCATTGGGTCAGCGGGGTCATACAAAAACAGGTGGAAAAGAAAAGACATGTTAACTGCAAAATAATTAAGAATTAAGGTGAAGAATTAAGTGTGAAACCATCAGGAACCCTTTAGTCTCCAGCGCCACCATCTTCCAGAACTGCAACCTACCTGGAGTTTCCAGAAGTGCAAGGTGTCAGGGTCTCAGAGACTTAGGTTAGCTAAAGAATCCTAAAAAATTACCCACTCTTAATAAGAATCACAAGCTGAAGTGTTATAAAATACATGAAAACTAGGTTTTTATAGGCCTTATAGACAGGCAGCTTGAGAGTGACTCCTGAAGGACCAGCACCACATCCTCTTGTACCACTGTTTGAAGAATTTATCTTCCAGAATCTGGCAGTAAGGTGTGGGAGTTCACTTTTAGTCCATCTCTTATCCTGAAATGTCCGTCTTGCAGATATGGACTAAAAATGATCTTCCAAAACTTATTGCCAGATTCTGGAAGATAAATTCTTCAAACAGTGGTACAAGAGGATGTGGTGCTGGTCCTTCAGGAGTCACTCTCAAGCTGTCTGTCTATAAGGCCTATAAAAACCCAGTCTTCATGTATTTTATAACACTTCAGCTTGTGATTCTTAATAAATGCGGGTCATTTTTTAGGATTCTTTAGCTAACCTAAGTCTCTGAGACCCTGACACCTTGCACTTCTGGAGACTCCTGGTAGGTTGCAGTTCTGGAAGATGGTGGCGCTGGAGACTAAAGGGTTCCTGATGGTTTCACACTTAATTCTTCACCTCAATTCTTAATTCTTTTGCAGTTAACATGTATTTTCTTTTCCACCTGTTTTTGTATGACCCCGGTGACCCAATGAGCATTTTGCTGTTCCTTGGTCATGCTTTAACTTTGCAATTTCTAGTATTACATTAGTATTGCGTCCTTCTCATGAGTATTTAATAATTTTTGACTTTTCAGTCTGAGTTAAATCTCTTTTTTTGGCTCATTTTGCCTGTAAAAGAAAACCTGCCTAATAATTCTGTACACCTGAATATAAGGCATTTTTCATTTCCAGCCTTCATGAACAATTATATATCACTTATAAATGATTAAAAACAATATTAATAGTAGTTATTAAGATTGATGTGGATTGGAATTGGTAAAATGTGCTTGGAAAAAAAATATGATCAGAAAATCAACTTGCCTAATAATTCTGCACACAGTGTATAAGCTCCTCAGTATTATCAGCAGCTATTGCATTTCTCAGGAGCAAATTACCCTCCTCCATCCCCAGCTCCTCCTCTCTTCAGTCAGAATTTGCCTTATGATTCCCTTGAATCAAACTAATTCTTGACATATGTGTATGTTAAATTACTGACATTAATTATATCTGCATATGTTGGTTCTGTTCTGTTACCCTATTATTGCGGCTCTCCCTGCTCTTATCCATGCTAGGCCGCATGGATGCGCAGGGAGTTCTTAGCCAGAACAGAACCATTCTGCCAATACAAACCATCAATCATATTTGATGATAGTGGTCCTGACAGAAATAGGGCTGTGCAACAAATTTAAGGTCCTCTTCTCTTATATTGAAATCCTCCAACATTTCTCTTTAAAAATTAGCATTTTAGATTTATAATCTGTGACCGGTGATTTGTTCTTCTCTATCCTCTGTGCCTCCGCGTTCATAATTATGTTGTGTGTCAGGTCTAAGGATACTCTTCCGCCGCAAATCGACCGGAAGCTTGTTATTTTAAGTTATAAAGTTTTAAAGGTGCCAAAGAACATGTTTTCAAAAGATGTAATATAAGTCTTAAGTGTCCCCTGAATGTGTCTGTGAAGTTTCAGCTCAAAATACCCCATAGTTTTTTTTTAATACATTTTTTTAACTGCCTATCATTATAAATGCGCCGATTCAGGGTACGCGGCCCCTTTAAATCTCGCGCTCCACGCCCCAAGAGCTCGCGCTTGCCTTAAACACCATAAACAAAGTTCACACAGCTAATATAACCCTCAAAATGGATCTTTACAAAGTGTTCGTCATGCAACATGTCTAATCGTGTAAGTATTGTATTTATTTGGACGTTTACATTTGATTCTGAATGAGTTTGAGGCTGTGCTCCGTGGCTAAAGCTAACATTACACACTGTTGGAGAGATTTATAAAGAATGAAGTTGTGTTTATGCATTATACAGACTGCAAGTGTTTAAAAAATGAAAATAACTACAGTCTTGTCTCTGTGAATACAGTAAGAAACGATGGTAACTTTAACCACATTTAACAGTACATTAGCAACATGCTAACGAAACATTTAGAAAGACAATTTACAAACAACACTAAAAATATCATGATATCATGGATCATGTCAGTTATTATCGCTCCATCTGCCATTTTTCGCTATTGTTCTTGCTTGCTTAGTCTGTTGATTCAGCTGTGCACATCCACACGTTAAAACTGGCTGCCCTTGTGTAATGCATTGAACATGGGCTGGCATATGCAAATATTGGGGGCGTACACCCCGACTGTTACGTAACAGTCGGTGTTATGTTGAGATTCGCCTGTTCTTCGGAGGTCTTTTAAACAAATGAGATTTATATAAGAAGGAGGAAACAATGGAGTTTGAGACTCACTGTATGTCATTTCCATATACTGAACTCTTGTTATTCAACTATGCCGAGGTAAATTCAATTTTTGAATCTAGGGCACCTTTAAATATGGATATTTACAAAAATGCATAGCTTTACTTCAGAAGGCCTTTATTAACCCACTGGAGTCGTATGGTTTACTTTTTTATAGATGGATGCATTATTTTTGGCTTCAAAATGTGGGCCCCCATTCACAACCATTATAAACCTTGGAGGACTAATCTCTGATTGTGTTCGTCTGAAAGAAGATAGTCATTTACACCTAGGATGGCTTGAGGGTGAGTAAATCATGGGATAATTTTCATTTTAGGATGAACTATCCCTTTAAGAACTATTAATTTCTCATGTATTAAAACATTTGAGGAAACCAAAGCCAGGTAATATGAAATTACACAATCTTCACTGCACAGATGCATTCACACGATTACAGCTATGAAAAAAAGGGTTTAGGGTCATGAAAAAAAAAAACATCACACAGCAGGAATGACGTAACAGTGAAAGCCTTATATGAATATGTTTGACTGTATATTTCAATCAGTTTCAAGGGATTAGCAGTTTGGACAACGTTGCATATTAACTGATGTTATAGCGGAGATTACATTTTCAACAAAATAACAATTAAAAAACCCAAAACTGTTTGATCGCAATAAAGCATGAACTGGTCTAAGCAAGCAGATACATAAACACAAAACCACATAGGTTTATAGGCTAATGGAAACATTTGTGCTTGGCAAGTGATGAACTAGAAGGTAAGATAATGCCTTCATGTGCATTCAGAGTGGTCTGAATGAAAAGGTTGTCGATTTCCTGTTTTGCCATGTTCAGATTTACTTCAGAAGACCCACAACTATTAATCAAATAATCTCATGAATTTGAATCTTGTCCATTCTCAATTGTCGGTTTGTTTGTGTCCTTACCTGTTTCAGCTCATCATATAGATTAGATTCAACAATGTCAGTTTACATTTTCCTCAAAGTTCTTCTGGAATAAATATGAGCAGTTGCTCAAAAAGAAACAAATGAAAGGAATCTGATGACTGGTTGACACAGCTTTTATTTATTTATTTGAGACCCTTTGTCTCAAGGCATTAAAACTTTCCATTGATGTGAACCAATCAGATGAGAGATGATGTCTGATGTCAAGACCCTCACCAGTGTCACAATCACTCACTGAGATGGAGAGGTCAAGTAATGCTGTCACTGTGCTTTTATGTAAGAAAGATACTGTTTTTGAGATTTGTTTTTTTTTTTTTTTTTTACAAAGCAGGTCATTGTCAGTACTTTTGTATGGTAAGTACTTAATGCAATTTTAAATGCTTTAAAAAGTTATTTTGCTCTTTTACAGGTGTTTTTCTGTTCAGTCAGAGCAGAATCTATGGAACACAAGTGGAGATGAAAGTCAGACCAGGAGACAACATCACTCTCTACTGTGATCGCTCTTTAACTCATGGTTCCCTCATTGTATGGATAAGAAACTCTCATGAAAATCAACCCTCTCTCATAATAGATTTTACAAAATGGAGCAAGGGGATATTTCAGCGTTACAATTTTATCCACAACCCCTACAGTAATTCTTATGATCTACATATTACTAACATCAGTGTCTCTGATCTGGGACTGTATTACTGTGGAGAAGTAGAGAATAAGGTAAATATAGATGAAAATGGCATCATCTCCTCATCTAAAATGTACTATTATGGAAACCGAAAAACTCGTCTCTCTCTTGCTGGTAAGAAAACATTTTATTATGTTATTGCTTGTGTAATTCTAGAGATATTTAACTTAACTTTTTCAACATACATTCATATGAACATTGATACATTCTATTTATTTTATATAGAGGAAGTAACTTCATGTTCTGGACCGAACATCACCTCCACTCCTCGTGTATCAGACTGTGTTCTCTGCTGGACGCTGCTGTTCAGTGTGTGTCCGGTGTGTGTTCTCCTCTCCTCACTCCTGTCCTCCATCTGTGTGTACTGCATCTGTCAGAGGAAAACTGCAGGTATCTCATTCGCTGTTCATATCCTTGACACAAGCTATTTAAAAATACTCTCATTCTTGTGTGGTACACAATATTAAAGCCTGTTTGAAATTTTAATATATTTTTTAAATATTTTCTGTCAGAAAATAATGTGCTCAGTTATCCAAGTGTGATGGTACTGACATTTTTATGTATTGAAGAGCACATACATGCTTAAAATTAATAGGTTGCATTATTTTCTCACTGTACTGGCATATTTTCATTTGGTCTTTAGATTCTGAGCAGATTGCAGAGATACTTACAGCGAATTCTATTAAGGTATCTATATTGTTACTTGTTTTCAGTAAATTGTCTCTATATTGTTACTTGTTTTTAAAGCTTTGCCATGCCAAAGACAATAGTTTAATTTGTTTCATGTGCATCTGCTATCAATTTCAGGGGGATCCTACAGAGAAACATCAGTGTGAGACGAGTAAAACTGGAAAGATCTGCCTCCACACTGAAGTCTCTTATAGACTGCTGACATCTGAACATCCCTATGCCAAGATGTGATTGCTCAGTTTAAACAACTTACTGAAAACTTGCTGCTTTGTATTGCTCTCTTTTTACCGCTTACTCCACATTTAGTACATATGCACAAACAAGCAACAAACCTGCAGTGCATTTTTATATAATGTACATTTACATACACAATTATGCATTTGTTATAAAATACTAACAAAATAAAAAAAAAGTTTAAAGTATTGCTATCACATGTTATTTGCAGAAATTTCAGGTCACAAATTATATTTTCATAATTCAATAACAATGATTTTTAAAAACAACATTAATTTTAAATCTTTTATTGGATTTAACAAAATAAGAAAACAAAAAAACAAAAACAATAATAACTAATTACAAATAATAACCAGTTTGTGTTTTTGTAAATATGTCCTTCTGTGGTATAAAAGCTACATTTAGACTGATCAGTAAGACATTTAAAGTGAGTAACAACAACTTAAATGCAGATCTCAATTTTCCTTTTCAGTCCAGAATCATAATTACTTTCGTTGTCTTAGAAGGGACGAGAAAAATAAGACTAATCTTTACATTCTCTGTTCTCACACTATCAACAGGATGCAAAAATGGGTTTCCTGTGTACGTTTGCTACTCATTCTTACTTTTTCTTTTTCTCTCTTCTTGTGGGCAGCTGTAAGTACCAACCACAAATGTTTCCACTGGACTCTATCAACAGAAATGCACAAATTGACAGAACCACAACTATTTTTCAGTAGAATTAAAATGTGATCTAAAATGTGCATAAAGCTAATGCACACATGTAATAAAGTATAAAAATTAAACAGTATTATTTCGTAGCTTAATATTTTGAGATTTCATAGCATTATTCCAGTTTAGATTTCTGTGCAGCATTAAACAATAAAGACACCGTTTCATACCGATTAATTTAAAAAGTCAATTGAATAAGAAATAATTATAAAGGAAAGCAAAACTCAATGGCTCCATCTAGTGGCTAATATTCTGAACCTTTCAGGTGCAGTCGATAATTTCTCCTTATTAAAGTAAATTGGAACCTTTTTTTTTACAGTCTATGATTGGAACGTGTTGTGGCACAACTCCACTCACAATTGTTATCCAACAAGCTTTTTGAACCTTTTCAGTCTGGGTTTAGAAAGGGACACAGTACAGAGAAAGCCTTAGTTCGAGTTATGAATGACCTGCTTGTCTCAGCTGACTCTGGAGCTTCTACCATCTTGGTCTTGTTAGATCTCAGTGCAGCATTTGACTTGACCATTCTATCCTGCTAAATAAGCTGGAGAAATGGCTTGGTATCACTGGTACTGTGCTTAATTGGTTTAAATCTTACCTCACTGATTGTTCCCAGTTTGTTGTCTTGGGAAACAACAAATCTAAAATTGGACAGGCCTGTCATGGTGTTCCTCAGGGATCTGTCTTGGGTCCCATATTGTTTAGCATTTATATGCTTCCTTTGGGGCAAATCATTAGGAAATATGGTTTGGGGTATCACTTTCATACTAATGATACCCAAATTTACACCATTTCCAAATCTGATCTTACAGTCACCTCTACAATTCTCTCGGAGTGTGTGCAGGAAATAAAAACATGGATGCACAATAATTTTTTAAAACTGAATTGTTCTAAGACAATGGTCCTACTCATTGGCACACCAGCGCAATTCACAAAGGTAGCCATTTTAATTTGATTATGGAGGATAGTGTCATACTTCCATCTACTCAAGCTTGTAACTGTAGTGTGATCTTTGTCACTCATCTGACACTAGACTCACATATTAAGAGGATTGCAAAATCTGCATTCCATCATCTCAGAAACACTGCAAGAATTAGGCCTTTCCTCACTCTACCTGACGTTGAAAGGCTTATTCATGCATTTGCATGGATTGTTCATGCATTCCAGGATTGATTATTGTAAAGCACTATTTGTTGGTTTACCTGCTAAATCAATCAGATGGCTGCAGTATACCCTGAATTCAGCAGCACGTGTTTCATCACGTCAGCACATTACAGGCGTGCTTTTCAGTTTGCATTGGCTTCCTACATACAAAGCTATGCATGGAATAGCTCCGTCTTATATCTATGACTTAGTCATAGATATAAGACGTACATACAAAGCCATGCATGGAATAGCTCCGTCTTGTATCTATGACTTAGTCACCCTATACCGATACCCTATACACATCCTTCTTTATTACTTCTCAGTAATATGAAGCAAAGAGCTCAAGAAGAACACAAAGATAGAGCTCCACATAGACAATAACCAACAAGTAACTAAACTTAACAGGGAGTATGAATACACAGGACTAAATTAGTGAATTAATAAGGGGCAGGAGGATAGGTTGCTATGGTAACAAACAGGCATACACTAGGAATGCTGACATTTAAACATCCCTATGCCAAGTATTGCTTACGTATTATTTTTGCTTTTTTTTTTTAATACTTTTTGCACTAATCACAATAAAGCAAGCATGCTTTCAATAAGCACATGACACTTTTTTTTTGTACAATCTATTAATATCAAATGTTTTATTTTTATTTTATTTTTTTTGGAATGCTTTAAAGCCACTATTTGATCCAATACTTTAGGGTTTTACCTTTCTCTCTTTCTTTCTCTCTTTCTTTCTCTCTTTCTTTCTTTCTTTCTTTCTTTCTTTCTTTCTTCAAACATTTTACCTCATACATTTGGGTGTAAATTGTCAAATAATGTTCAGTCAGTAATAAGCACAAGTTTGTCAAATGTTTAGACAGAATTGTCTAATATGCTTTTGTTAAGAGAGTGTCTGTGAATATGAATACATCTAAAAAAAAAAAAGAAAAAAGGAAGTGATGAACTTGGCTCCATCTAGTGGCTCCGTCTAGTGGCTAATAATAGTTCAAACTTGTCGCAGAAAGACGTCATAAACACTTACCCACAAACCATTTCATCAGGACCAAATCATGATAAGGGCACAGAAGTCAGGAAATGCTTTTATGAGTGATAGACTGAATAAAATAAATCACACATGTGCTCAAATTAGTTTTTTCCCCTCATAATTGTAAGTATTCATGTTATGCAATGCTCAAGAGATAAGATGAGACAACGCTCAATATTCAAGATGAAAACAATGCTGAATTAAACCATTTATGCTTAAAAACTTGAATAATGTTGAACAGTTATTGGTCTTCAGTGGCAGGATAGACATAAGTTGCTTGAGCAGATTGATACAGTAATATATTGTAGATGTTGCATGCAGGTGTTATATTACAAAATGCAACAGTGGCGTTTTGATGCCACAGGATGTAAGAAGTGGTTTTCATGTGTGAATTCAGTCATATTTATAGGTCGTCATGGCAATAAAGAGAGTCCGGCCTTCTGTTTGTTTTTCTGAGGTAAAAGTCCAAACCACAAATGTTTCCAGTGGTCTTTGTGACTGTTTTCTTGTCTTGCTCACTTCCTTTTTAGCCTGTTCATTTTACAGGTTTATTTTGTTTTCAGTTAAAGTTGATATTTTTATTAAGTTAAAAATATTTGTTTTCAATTTAATTCATATTCAAATGATCTATTATCAATGTGTGTCCACCATGTAATTATTCTCAAATATGGTAAACAAAGTATTAGTATTATGTTTAGATGTGGTTATTACTGAGCTGTTCACTGTTTGTGGCGCTGAAACTCTTTTGTTCTGTTTTAATATTCACTTCGATTCACTCATAATTCAGTTCAGTCTTGCAGAGGGGCTGCATTTCAAAGAAGTAAAGTAGGTTCTCCTCCCAATTCTGAAACACAATTTAGACATGCTGAAACAGGAAACCACAAGCATGTGATTATGTAAGTGCTCTAGTAAGTGTAATGGAACAAAATGTGGTTACAGCCAGAAAAAAAAGGTTTCTAACAATACAGGTTTCTAACAATATTTCAGGACCTAGGGTAATAAACACCTCAAGTAAATGCATTGTTATGCAAATATATAAAAGCATAGTTAATTCTGGTGTTTCTGGTGGCCAATGAAAACAAAAGCCATGTAGATGAAAGAGGCAAAACAGGAAACCAATAATGACGCTCAGCACTTTAGCTTATCTCCATTGTCATGTTAAACATCATTACATTGTATAAACTAATAATAATAATAATGTCATTGTGATATCATCTGTTTAAATTTATGACCTCTGCCTTACACATTTACAATTGTAAAGACGATCACTTTACAAGTTTACAAACTGTTAATCATTCAGACAAAAAATGTACTTCAAAATGAAGTTCACTAAGAAGTTATTTAACTGATAGTAAAAACCCAAAATAGCTTTTCAAAGTGTGTTTCTAAAAGAAGAAATGAGTAGACCAGAATAATATAACCCTCACTTTAAAGAAAAAAAAAAAAGAAAAAGAAAAAGGGGGAAAAAACCCCTTTGTGATCGAAAGCTCTTCAGCAGAAATACCGCCCACAATGATCCAGGCCGTTCTCACTGAAGACCCTCAACCTTATCAGTCACTGAGATGGAGCGAGCAACAGTAACACTCTTCATGCTTGTGTGTAAGTCCATTTGTGTGTATTTGAAATGTAATTTTGCATTATTTACAACATATCGATTTGATTGACAATCTTTTTTCTCATGAATTTAAACTTGTATTTGCTTTTGCAGGTGTTTTGTTCTGTGAACACCAGAGAGTGTTTGGGACAGAAGTGGACGTGAGAGTTAAAGCAGGAGACAACATCACTCTCTACTCTGACTGTGTCTTTACTCTTGGATCACATATTGTTTGGTTGAGAAACTGCTCACATGAGCATCAACCATCTCTGTTAATAGAGACTAAAAACCTGTTCCGGGGGACGTTTCCACGTTTCAGTTTTGTGCAAAACAGCTCCAGTAATTCCTATAATCTACATATAGAGAATGTCAGTGTCTCTGATGAGGGAATATATTACTGTGCGAAAAGAAAAACAGAAGTAACTAAAGACGTACACGGCATCAAGGCAAATTATGAGTTTGAGTATGGAGACAAGATAACACGTTTATCTGTCTTGGGTAAGAAAACATTTCTACTATTGTCCGTGTTGCTTTTGTTTTGTGTTGACAAATTCTCTTAATTTCTTTATATTTTACTTTTAATATACTTAATGCAAAGACTTGCACAAATCTACAAGTAAAAATCTCTCTCTCTATATATATATATATATTTATATTTATACATAATATTATATTATATTTAAGCATATATGGCTTAATTAATATTTATACATATTGCCCTAATTTATAAGTCATTAGTTAATGTACATTAAATGTTTTTTTAAACTTCAATTCAAGATATATTTATATATGTGTTTAAATGTGAACTACTGATTTGCTAAGCACTATGCTTAGCAAAACATACATGCATATTAAAATTATTTTAAATGGTGTAACTAGTATGTTAAAACAAAATATATTAATTGAATATTAATCAAAATCTGTGAGGCTGGTTAAAAACGGCTTATGTTTCATTTAGAGTCAGTGTCTCCTCCGGCAGAGCAGTTCAACATCACCTCCACTCCTCCTGTGTTAGACTGTATGCTCTGCTTCAAGCTGCTGTTCGGTGTGTGTCCTGCATGTGTTCTCCTCTTCTCTCTCCTCTCTTCCATTGCTGTGTACTGCCTCTGTCCGAGGAAAACTACAGGTAATCATTCGCTCCTGAACTGCAGCAGTCTGATGATATTACAGCTCTAGATATGCTTTCAAATTATTATCATCATATCACATAATAAAACATAATTTAAAAAAATCACAATCAGAGTTATTAAAACAGTATAAAATGTCAACCAGTCAGCTGAGCTTTGAAAAAAGAAGTATAGTTTTAAACCTCACTTAATTTGTTGTGGTACAGAGTCCCTAAGGACATGGTGATGGAAAATTATACTTTTTCTTCCTATCTCATATTGTTTTTCCATCACCATCTTCCTTTAGGTGTCCAGACTTCTGAACCAAGATTAAGTGATTCTTATGATATTTTAATATCCTGTAGGTTCTGGGGCTGAATCACAGACTCCAAACAGACATGATGAGGTATTGTATTATGTATTACATGTATACACCCTTAAAAAGATTTAAATAAAATGTATTTACACTTGTTTGGCAGTTGAAAGCTACATACATTACAGCAGTACAATATAATTTTAAATATAATGTAATATAAGTGTTTTTATCATATGCATTTAAGTAAACATGTAGTAAATAATATTAATATAATAATATATATATTTTTTCTAGGGTGATGGTGATGAAGTGTGTTATGCTTCATTGGACATGCCTTCCATATGTCAAAAAAAGATGAAGGAAAAAAGAGTTCAGAGTTCAAACTTTAGTGCTTATTCTGAAGTCATTTACAAAAAAGTACAGTCTTAAAAATAAATGTTCTTTCAAAAGAATGAGATAATAAAATATTGTTAACACTCTACAATAAGCTCTCGTTTGTTAACATTAGTTAATGCATTAACTAACATTAACACCAAGCAATACATTTTTACAGCATTTACTTGCCTTTAATGTTAGTTAATAACAATTTTCACGCACTCTTGTTAGTTCACATTGCATTAACTAATGTTAATAGATACAACTTTTGACCTTAAAATGATTTATTAAATGTTGAGATTAACATTAAAAGATAAGTAAATGCTGTAGAAGTATTGTTCATTGTTAGTTCATGTTAACTAATGTAATTAACTAATGTTAACAAATTAAAACTTATTGTAAAGTGTTGACAAAATATAGTAGAATATGGCAACCAGCAGCATTTGGCTTTTTTTCTCTTTCCCAAATCTGGAAACTTTACTTTTAAGAGTATTGGAGTTGTGTATGACGTATGACATCATTTCATGGTTAAATTAAAATAAAAAGCAGACCGCATCATAATAATTTTTCTAATAATGCAGTTCCAATTCCATATTATTCAAGTTATGTAATAAAGACACAAATGAATTGTGATGTAATGAACAATAAATATTTATTCAGTATTTATTTCGGTTGTGGAATAGCCTGTGATTAGTCATTGTTAATTATAGTAGAATAATTATAACATGTAACACTGACACTATATGCACAGTGTTAGTAATAATATATTAATGATAAATAGACATTGACTCACCGCAGAATTGTATTAACCTCAGAAATGATTACTACATTATTACTTTATTATTACAACATTGTTACTAAATATTATTTTCATTGTATTATGTAATATGTAATAATATATAAATGATATGCTGATATGTAAGTTTGCTGACACATGTGGTAGTGTCTGAGAAAGTAAGAATACAAACCACAAATGTTTCCATTTGTGCCGAACATCATAAACGTGTTTGTGGTCAACCTTGAATGTCAAGCATGAACATGCATGCTCGACATGAGCAACAGTGTAAGGGTAAAAACTGTGGTTTGACAAAAACAGAAAGAAGCATATATGAAAAGATTAACTGCAAGGGACCTTCTTCAACCAAGAAATCAGAAAATTCTTCAGATACTGAGGAAATTAGAAAATGGTTGCTCCCAATTCCAGTTTGCTTTATTACTACATCTGTAATGCAAAGCAACCTATAGCACATCCTACATTTAATTTTAAGTCAGCAGATAGTGTTTATTTTGATATGCATATAATATTAGTTTTCTCATTTGTGTATTAGATGACACTTCAGCCTTTGAATATTATAAAATTTTAAATATATACCTATACCAATGATCCAAGAACTGTAACAGTTTAAGCCAATACGTTTTCTTTCTTTTTTTAAAAAATAAACAAAACAACAACAACAACAACAACAAAAAACTTTGATTGAAATGGTGTTTGCTAACAGTCATGCTGAAACCATTTTCATTCATCAAGTTGTACAGGTCTTTTCTGGTTTGTTACAGCACCACCTTTTGGCCAAAGAACATCTCACTTGTCATGCTTCCCTTGTGACTACTGACTTACTGCATTTAAAATCAAATCAAATGGCCTTGCCCAGATCAGTTTAACCTAATACTAAAACTTTTTGAAGTTTTAGTTGATCTCATATTGATCTCATGTTTTTGATTATTGTTTACAATGGGACTCTAGAGAATGTAGCAGGTACATTGAGATGAGGTACAAATTCAAGGACTAGTTCATTAAAAAAGTTCATTTCACAGAAAAAAATACAAAACAATAATTATACAATTGTTTTTTTAAACAAATATTTATTGAGGCAACATTGCTCATTAAAAAATATGTGAATTATTAATGTAATGAATATAATGTAATTGGCAGGTTCATAAATTTTTTCTATATGCATTGCCAATGGCAAGGACATCTAATGGCTTTTCACATTTAATGGGTTACTGGTTTAAGACCGATAAAGAAATGTATATCAGACATTGTTCAGTAAATGAGAAATATACATTGTAAGGACGTAGCCTATTTATTAGCTCAATTTAATTGTTACAGGGAATAAGAATTGAATCAACTGTAAATGATTCACTGTAAATGATTCAAAATTAATATTTAACACTTCATCAAT
>VTFQ01000154.1:0-25009 GCA_036281575.1 Ancherythroculter nigrocauda
CTCAATTACCATAAATCCCGCCCATTAAATCCGACTGACAACTATATATGGGCATCATATTATGACACCAAACGAAGGATTTTGGCCATTTTATAGGAAACAATTTCCATAACAGCCCTATTGAAATCAATAAATTATTTGATTAAAGTGCTCCGTTTGCAGATGCTATTACTGGCTCTCACAATAAAAGTAAAAAGAAAAATCGTATGTAATTACTATATATAATATTTTTTCAAAATGCTGTGTAATGTACCTTATTAAGGTGAATTAAAATGCAGCCTTATTAATGAGCAAAACGTTCGGATGTTAAACGCACTATTTACGCGTGGCTGGGAGCAGGTGTAGATTTATTTCGTACCAACTAACATTTGGAAAATACGAACATTTTAATGAATCCGAAAATTTACGCTAGAACCACTTTACACACGATTTACATGAAAATTTGTTCTGCTCGTGTTTCATGAATGAGACCCATTGTTTGAAAATAATTTCTAAAATTTGAAAAAGAAACAATGTCTGTTTCAGACATTGTACTTGTAAATATCAATTGTGAGTAGATTTTTTATTATTATGTTTTAATTATGAATCTGTATTTTTGGAGATTTATAGACAAGATTATGAAATGTTATTAAAATATTTAAGTATTTTTTTTATTGTGTTTATTTAGGATAAACTATTAGCTATGAAGAATTTACTTATAAAGAAGTGAGACATTTTATTTAAAAAGTGTATTCAGAATGTAGTTTCCCTTAATGGCAATGTGAAATGACACTGTAGTCTAAATATGTTGGACTTTTTTAGTAGACAAATTTAATAATTAAATATATTTGTGAGAGTGTGAAAAATGTGTTGTATAAAGTTTCTTTTCTAAAAGGCCCACAGGCCCAAAAGCACCTAGTTGAAGAAACACCCCCCTACAGAACAACAGTCGTCAAACAGATGAAAAACAGCACAGGAATTGTAAGTGTACATTCTCCAGATTTGAACAGCTCAGTTTTCTGGTTCCCCAAAAGGGGAACAAAGCAGTAAAGCTCAGAAGTCTGGGAGTCAAAGGACACAGCAGTAGAGAAGTAGAATAAAAACAGGGGCTGTTAGCAGTGGAAACAGATTTAAGACAGATTTAAAGGTAGGGTGCGGCTTTTTGTTTCCGTAAACATTTTTTGTTATTCATGTTGAAACTCTCTTTACATCCTAATAGCAATCAATAATAGAGTGGTCTCAGGAAAGGGGAAAAAAAAAAAAAAAAAAGTCCAATCATTGCATTTGGTTCTAATGCAGTAATACATTGTCCAATGTGCCTGCCAACATATGTATTTAGATACTTCTGCACACCTTATTCGCACAGACATCACACGTCATCATTGCATTCCATAAGTCTATGCAGAGTTGTAGACAGACAGCCACCAAGCACAGTAAACAAACAGCAGCCACTTTTACGGTTCCTCCTTAACCAAAATAACAAGCTTATGCTGCGTTCATGCCATGTCATAATTGTAATTTAGAGACAACAACCTGTGATGTTCTACTCAGACCTGTTCAGGTCCTCAGACTTGGATTTATGCGTTTCTATATCAACACTATCAACGCCGAAATGAATCTGCAGCAGTCAGGTGGTAAAAGTAAGAGATCTGTAAGCTGTTTATGTTCATTATTATTGTAATGTTATGTGCTTTGAGACATGAGGTAATTTGACGGTGTCTCTTACGATGCTTTGCTGAAACTGCTCTGACTGTCTGCCTTCATAAATTCAAAAACCCTTCATGTGTTTTGGATGAGCTGTAGCTTTGGAGATGCCCTCCTAAAGGGAGGGTGGGATCTAATGCTTCAAAGCTAGCTTGCTTGCTAGCTGCTCTGAAATTGCTTACCCTACCTTTAAAGTGATGAAGTGGCCAAGAATTATACCAAAGCCAATAAAACTGTGGCAAATAAAAGGCTAGGATTGAGGGTGCATTAAGTTCTTAGAATCAAATAAGCATGACAGACAAGCCTAAGAACACATTAGCTCCGAAATTCAGACTCTCATTAATGCTATGCTACTATTGCCTCTGGACATGAAGAAGAAAAACATGAGATCAGGACAGGATCTGTTCAGAGAAGAGGGTTGATTTGTGTCAGCTTGGTTATTTCATGTGTAACCTAACCCTTCTGGGCATGACCGTCTCCAAAAATTGGCATGGAAATGTGTGGGAATCGCTGGCTAGATAAGGACTCATAGTTTTTTTTTAAGGTGATTCGGTGAATCATAGGTTAGAGATTCTCTCATGTTTGTATGAATTTATTGGGTTGTTTACTGCTGGGGTGCACATTTCTGTTACATCACTACAACAATATGCAAATAAGTGAATACCAGTCTTTTCAATTGTATATACTAATATAGTATGAATTAATATTTTGAATTCCTTTTTATTTTAAAGCTGCAGTCCGCAACTTTTTTTGTGTTAAAAATTTACAAAAATTATATAATGAGAATATACAACATGAATCCATTTTCCAAACCGTGTTTTTGTCTTATCCTGTATCATTATGGTACACTTATAATAAGTGTTTATATTCGGACTATTTCAGACCGGACTGGTAGGACTCGCCGCAGAGTATCACAGTAACTGCGACTCGCCATAGACATACATGGAGAAAAGTAGCTCCGGCTAGAATGTTCCTCCGCAAGACGCGTGCAGTTTTGTTTATTAACTGCTAGAGGGCCAAAAATCGCAGACAGCAGCTTTGATATTTTCAGTTATTTTCAATTTTAATTTTATTTTGTTATGTGCTTATGTGTTATTTTTATTAGTTTTTTTCTATTTAGCTTCAATCAATTTTATTTCAGTTTTAGTAGCACTTCAACTTAAGTTTAAGTTTTTTGTCTAATAATTATATTTGATTTTATTTCAGCTTTATTTCAATTAATGGAAATTATTTTTAATAATTAAGAGTTTTAGGTAACCATAACAACATTTGTGAATATGATAAACATAAAAAATAATAATAATAATAATAATAATAATTAAAGGGATAGTTAACCCAAAAATTATCCCATGATTTACTCACCCTCAAACCATCCTACATGACTATCTTCTTTCAGTTGAACACAACTGGGGGGGAATTTGAAAAACCCACAGCAATTTGGGCACAGAACAACCTGAGGATGAGTAAATAATGATGAAATGTCTCTAAGTAAAACTGATATTAAGAATGAATACTAGGAAAGACAGAATAAAGTTACAAGCTATAAATAGCGATAACAAAACACCAGTTCTGTGCGAGAGGAAATGCAGGTAGCTAATCAAGGCCTCTATGCAGATGATGAAACCCATTTCCGAGAGATTTTCCAAAGTATCAAGCCAAAAAAAAAAAAAAAAAAAAAAAAGGAAATTACTTTTCTCAGAAAGTGACTCAACAACTTCCTCTTTCCATAACCTCTTGAAATGATGCCTCCATAGCACTATATCTTCATCATCCAAACTGATGGGAACACAGGTATTAAAACTATGGTTAGCACTTGATGACTTAAGTGGAATTTCCCAGGGTTACACAGACAAAGATAAAAACCCAAGATTAAAGGGCCAGTAAGTGGACTATTGATTAAGAATGCATGCTTACGGAATATGACGTAAATTAAAAAGTCATGTCATGAAAGCTTCCTTCATGTACACATGTGCTTTATTCTGTGTTCTCTCTTCAACTGAGCAGTTCAAATAAAAGGTCAGGCAGCACCATTCCAACTGGATGAATGCCGGGAACTGAGTGCTGTTGATGTTTTCCCCTTTTCAATATTAATAGACAAAGCAGAAATCTTGCTCTGATAACCCTTTACCCATAAAAGCCATTTATGAAAATGGCATTCCTTCTTCCTGAAAACCTAGACATAAAATTAAAGGTTGTAAGGTTATAAAGGGTCCATCAAGATTATACAACCAGCCATAAACTTATTTCTGAAGCTCTTTTCCATCTTCTTACAGAATGTTAATACCAATGCAAATCCTTATTGATAATGTGAAGTTGTATTGGGCATATTCTTGAAACACATACAGATTAAGGATGGGTCACACAAGATATGTATTTATTATGTATTGTCAATTCAATTCACATTTATTTGTATAGCGCTTTTCACGATACATATCGTTTCAAAGCAGCTTTACAGAGAATGCATGTCAACATTACAATTTAAAGAATGCAGTTAGCAAATAATGTAATAATTTAGGCAATTAATTTACAATCACTGTTAGCAGTTTAACTGAAGGTAGAAGCAATGAGCTCCTGGAAAAATGAATTACATATTAACAGTAATTAAGATATATAGAAATTTGGGAATGTACATGTATTTCAAAAATAAAGGGCGGAAATTAAATGCTCATATCAGCACATTATGAGACGCAGATTTTAAGTAGAGGAAAACTACATACTATGCCAATAAGGTTATAACATTTTTAGAAAATATATAACCGTGTAAATATAAAATATATATTTACAAAAGCAGTTGTTATAAAACAACATTTATTTTGAAAGCAGTCTCTTATGCTCACCAAGGCTGCATTTATTTGATAAAAACATAAAAGAAAAAATAGTAATATTGTGAAATATTATTATAATTTTAATGAATATATTCATATATTTTAAAATATAATGTATTCCTTTGATGGCAAAGCTGAATTTTCAGCATCAATACTCCTGTCTTCACTATCACATAATCCACAAAATCATTCTAATATGCTGATTTGCTGATCAAGAAACATTTCTTATTATTATCAATATTAAAAACAGCTGTGCAGCTTAAAATGTTTATGGAAATTTACAAGATTTTCAGAATTCTTTGATGAATAGAAAGTTCATTTTATATATATATATATATATATATATATATATATATATATATATATATATATATATATATATATATATAATTTTTATTTATTTATTTATTTATTGGTTCCACATTTATGGAAATCTACAAGATTTTCAGAATTCTTTGATGAATGTATGTATATATATATGTTTTTTTTTTTTTTTTTTTTTTTTTTTTTCCCCCACATTTTTATCAGTTTTACTGGTATACAGTTTTACTCAGTTTTTACTCAGTATATATATATATATATATATATATATATATATATATATATATATATATATATATATATATATATATATATATATATAATATTTATTTATTTATTTATTTTATTATTATTATTTATTTTATTTTATTTTTTGGTTCCACATTTTCCACATTTGGTTCCACATCTAATACAGCATTGTGACCTAAAAATGGCTGTCCACCAACGTTTACCATCCAACCTGACAGAACTGGAGAGGATCTGCAAGGAGGAATGGCAGAGGATCCCCAAATCCAGGGGTGAAAAACTTGTTGCATCTTTCCCAAAAAGACTGTATTAGATCAAAAGGGTGCTTCTACTAAATACTGAGCAAAGGGTCTGAATACTTTGGACCATGTGATATTTCAGTTTTTCTTTTTTAATAAATCTGCAAAAATGTCAACAATTCTGTGTTTTTCTGTCAATATGGGGTGCTGTGTGTACATTAATGAGGAAAAAAAATGAACTTCAATGATTTTAGCAAATGGCTGCAATATAACAAAGAGTGAAAAATTTAAGGGGGTCTGAATACTTTCCGTACCCACTGTATATATATTTCATATATATAGTTCATATATAGTGCATTCTGTTGTCCTCCAGACAGTTTTTATACACAAGAGTCTTGTGGCAACAACCCACTAAGAAACCCAGTCAATCGAAACCAGCCTATGGTATTCCTTTGTCAAGTCGTTCAGGCATACCATCACTATTTCTGAAAATATCCATATCCCTACATACATTGTCTTTATACTTTCATTACTACCTAAAGCAATTATTTTCCTCCACACTCTGTAATTATCAAGCTGGAAGAAAAGGAGGAGGAGGAGTATTCCGAATTAAAAATATAAAATGTGACAAAACACTCCATATCACTAGCCAGGCCTGTATGTGTATGTGGTTGCTGCTTGTGTGCATGTAGTCATGGATCTGAGGAAACTGCTTCCAGGAAGTAGCAAGCTTGTGTGGCCAATCCCAGCACTGACAGTTTCTCAAGCACTCCATTAAAATTTCACTCCTTTCCTCTCCTCTCTTCCCAGAGACTTTCTTACCAACCTGTACCAGAACTGACCTGGCTCTACCCAGCTGGGGCTTGACCCCAAATGCAGGTGAGGGAGAGAGATCAGAAGTGAGCAATAGACTCATTGTTCTGGACCCAGAGCCTGAGCCGTGACAGGGGGAATGGGTGCGATAGGGGCAGGAATGCTCTAGGATGAACGCACATCAAAGAACTACAGGCAAAAGGCCCGAGAGGGAGGCGTTCTGCGGACATGATTATAGGTACCGAAGTCACTGGAGATAAGAAAGAATGAGGGGTTATTGTTGCGCTTGACAGGCACAGATCTGAGATCAGTTTTGTAGTTTCGCTTAATAAAGGCAGATGTTAATGAGAATGTGCAGGCCTGATCCCAGATCAGAATTACGGGGAATTACAATCAAGGAGGGAGCAAAGGCTTTGAAAACCACCAACTGTGTCTTTCATTTCCTCCGCTGCCCTTCTAAGGGAAAGAAAAGGCAAACTGTAATGCTTTATATTTTCCTTAACTCGCAGACCATTTTATATGTTGCAGTTGGCCGCTGCCGCTTCTTTCAAGCATATTTTACAATTACAGTTATGATTAAAGTTACCGCAAATCTACCTTTTATCTTTTAGTATAAGAAACATGTATGTGTGCCAACAGTACTATTAAAACATTTTTTGGTGAGAAAAGTCTAGATCAAAATACTGAATCTAATGCAAAAAGCAGTCAGATGAGCACAATTTTACTAGTACAGAATTTTTTCAGTCATATTTTTCAAATTAAATGCATTAATATGATCAAAAGTGACAGTGAAGACTTTTACATTGTTATAAAAGATTTCTATTTTAAATAAAATACTCTTTACATTGGGTTCTATGTGGTTATCTTTATGTGAACAAATGTGAGGACCCTGGGTAGTATTCTAAAGATAAGATGCCATTACAAGGTTAAAAACCTAAATCATCCAGCTACAAGCATTTGTCTACAATAAAACAAGGAAAAGTGAAGACCTCAGCAAGAAACTTGAGCACATAATGCAGCCAAGTACTCCATTCTGGTGCCCCATATCCCTTAAAATGACCCTGAATGCAAATTACAGTAACAATGTCAAACATGGCCATGGAGCTTGTGTTAGATAACAGGAACTTCTTTACTCTCTCTCTCTCTCTCTCTCTCTCTCTCTCTCTCACACACACACACACACACACACACACACACACACACACACACACACACATTCAAAATCACTACTGCTGGAGTTTTGGTCTTTTTTGCTCCTGCCAAAACCCTGCTGTGTTTTAGCCCAGTCTGGAAAGGGATAGTACAGTAAGGAATGATGCCTAGACATAAATACTGTTTGGTCCGGTGTTGTGACCCAAAAGTCCATCGCCATAACAACCCGAAAATTAACCATGAATGCTCTCCATCTTGGGGCAAGGTTTGCGTGATGTAACCAGGCTGTGCACCCCACATTCCTGGGCTGATACAGAGAAGCTTTGATGTGCTTTGAAACAGGGGGCCATTGTGCTAAAATCTGGCCTGCATTTTATCATCCATCACACACCAGAATACCAAGCCACAGAGCCACAGGGGGTCATTACATAATGCAAAATAGCCTACACATAAATCCTGAACATCTCAAAATTCAGAGCTTGCAAGTGATATCAATAATATCAACACCACCAAAATCTGACAGACTCTGGAAAATGCATGATGCAATGCCTTTTCATCCCTTTGTCTCCATTGCATGCACACCACTATAAGTAAGAAGATGATGGAGACAGACAGTCTCCAGCTCCTGGTGCTTTCTGGTATTGATTCCAGGGAGACACAGGGGTCAAAGCGGAATGATCTCTTATGGTTCGTGTGGTGTCTGGTCAACTTGATTGACCAGAAGTTTCCCACTCACACTTCACTTACCTTTGGATCACTGGTGATTTGTGAAAGTCATTTTCACCACAGTGTCATTTGAACAGCATCTCAATTATGTATTGTGTTTAATGCAATTCTGTGCTGAAAATTACATTTGTATTTGTTTATTTATTGCACAAAGTGGTCTACTCCTTCCTGCTAGCATTTTATGTATCCTAAATATGAACAATGAACTATGTTCATGCTTTTTGCAAAATGTTCTAACATTAAGGCTTTATTGTAAATGACGCATAAAAATATTCTGTTCAAAAGTGATTTTCAACTTGATTTGTAGATTGATTTCTTCACAAATTTCATCACTAGAACATATTGACTCTATTGTCTCCTTGGTAAACAAGTATACTTACACTAACTTACACTAAAAAAAAGCCTTTATTTGAGGCAAAATTATTGATCATGATAAACATGTAAACGTTTTTTTTTTTTGTTTGTTTGTTTTTTTTTGAGGAATTTAATCCTTCCTTTCTAAATAAAAGTATTTTATTTTATTTAATTTTATATTTTATTTTATTGTATTTTATATTTTATTTGTTCTTATTGTATTTGTTTTTTAATCTTACTGACCCCATACTTTTAAATGGTAGTCTATGTTGATTTTATTTTATTATTATTTTTTTATTATTATTTTTTTTATTTTTTTTATAGTGAATGTCCAAAGTAATTTCTGACCCTGGTGCAATTACATTTTACATGACAATCGAGAGTCTCAATGCTAGATTATGGTACTCTCTAAAAGAAAGCTGGGTTAAAAAACAACCCAAGTTGGGTTGAAAATGGACAAACCCAGCGATTGGGTTGTTTTAATCCAGCAGTTGGGTTAAATATTTGTCCATCCTGCTGGGTAGTTTTATTTAACCCAACTGTTGTTTAAAAATGACTGCATTGCTTGCTTAAAATGAACCAAAATGGTTGGAAATTAACATTTATTAATATGTCTAGTAAATTAACATGTATTAACATGTACTAATAAGTTTAATGAATAATATTTAAACAATAAACAAGACGTTGGAAAATAAGTATAAGGTATTGTTTATAATTACTGCTAAAGCTTATAATAGCACCAATTGATTCAATACAAACAACATTTCTGAGGAAAAATATTAACTATATACACTTATTCTAAGTTATTTCCACTATTGTACGTTGTTGCCATATGGCAACATATCATAAAGTACCTTAAAATAATATTTTTTTCCCAATTTTTTTTTACAGCACTTTAAGTTACGCCATTCTAAGAAAAGAAAAAGAGTAAAATATTTTTTTTTTATAGATTTATCATAATGCGTGCGGTAGAGGGTTAAATTGCTTATTAATAAATGTTCACCTTTTGATAATAATTGTTGCTTCTAGTAATTATGTGTCTGATTTTTTTTATTTATTTTTTATTTTTTTTTAATTTTCAACCTATTTTGGGTTCATTTTAAGCCAGCCATATAGTAATTTTTAAACAATAATTGAGTTAAATAAAACTACCCAGCACGTTGGGCAAACATTTAACCCAACATTTAACCCAACTTGGGTTGTTTCTAACCCAGCTTTTTTTAGCTGGGTTATGTTTGGTGAAGAGCGTAGCAGCATTGATTTAACAAAGAAACAACTTTTAGTTAACGCATAACAGTTGATATATAGTAGTCAGCGAATATCAAATGACAACATGAGCAGCAGCGAATGGCTAACAGCTATCTGTTAATAGCTGGCATGCTACTTTTGTCCTTAGCCTGAGGGTGAGACCGAAATCAGGGTAAATGCTTTGCTGTGCCTCAACAAAGCATCTCTTTCAGCCAGCAAATGGTCATGTGTCCATAAGGGAACGAAGAAGTTTGTTCTAGATATATATCACACTAGTAATAATCTTCAATTTCCAGCCACATCTACAGGTCTCTGTTCTGATAGCAGGCAGCTCATTGTCTGAATGAACAACATCTGCTAGTGTTTAAGACAGATCCAGTGCTACCAGTTGACATACTTTGGTGGGAAAGCAAGGTTGTATGTCTTGATTTGACTTTGATTTACAAAATCTCATAAATGTTTTTCATAACCTTATTGTTAATAAGATTTCTCACCTTGATAAAATGGTGAGAAACAAGTATTGAAAACATTAACTGAATTTGATATCCTAATATTGGAAACAGCAATATATAACATTATAATATCATAAGATACTTTCTTTCTTTTTTTTTCGAACACAGTTTTGCTTCCCATACCAATTCCCATATTAATCCTTCATCGCTTCTACCGCTTAATGTAGGTTATGATAATAAAACTTAAGATCATGTGGACTTACCTGCTCTGTCTTTCTCAGAAAGTACAGCAGAGGTCTGAAAGAAAGTAAATATAGAAAAATTAATATTTTGCAAATGACAAGGAAATACATTATGTTTCAAAAAATAAGTATGTTAAGAGGAAAGTTCACCCAGAAATTAAAATTGACATAATTTACTTGCACCTCCAAGTTGTTCCAAACCTGTATGAATTTCTTTTTTTCTGCTGAAGATATTTTGAAGAATATGGGTATCCAAAAAGTTGATGGACCCCAATGACTTCCATAGTGAAAATCTTTTGATTTTCATTTCTGGGTGAACTATCCCTTTAAAGGTGCCCTAGATTCAAAAATTGAATTTATCTCGGCATAGTTAAATAACAAGAGTTCAGTAACGTTACATGGAAATGACATACAGTGAGTTTCAAACTCCATTGTTTCCTCCTTCTTATATAAATCTCATTTGTTTAAAAGACCTCAGAATCTCAATATAACACCGACTGTTACATAACAGTCGGGATCATTAATATGTACGCCCCCAGTATTTGCATATGCCAGCCCATGTTCCCAACATTATGAAAGGGATTACACGTCTGGATGTGCACAGCTGAATCATCAGACTAGGTAAGCAAGCAAGAACAATAGCGAAAAATTGCAGATGGAGCAATAATAACTGACATGATCCATGATATCATGATATTTTTAGTGATATTTGTAAACTGTCTTTCTAAATGTTTCGTTAGCATGTTGCTAATGTACTGTTAAATGTGGTTAAAGTAACCATCGTTTCTTACTGTATTCACGGAGACAAGAGCCGTCGCTATTTTCATTTTTAAACACTTGCAGTCTGTATAATTCATAAACACAACTTCATTCTTTATAAATCTCTCCAACAGTGTAGCATTAGCCGTTAGCCACGGAGCACAGCCTCAAACTCATTCAGAATCAATGTAAACATCAAAATAAACACTGTACTTACGCGATTAGACATGCTGCATGACGAACACTTTGTAAAGATCCATTTTGAGGGTATTATTAGCTGTTTGAACTTTTTTTATGTTGTTTAAGGCAAGCGCGAGCTCTTGGGGTGTGGAGCACGAGATTTAAAGGGCCACACACCCTGAAATGGGCTCATTTCTAATTATGCCCCAAAATAGGCAGTTCAAAAAATGAATTTAAAAAAATCTATGGAGTATTTTGAGCTGAAACTTCACAGACACATTCAGGGGACACCTAAGACTTATATTACATCTTTTAAAAAAAAGTTCTAGGGCACCTTTAAAGCCATGAAATACATTTTATCATGTGTGCATTGTAAAAAGTGCTATATAAATAATGGTGACTTGACCTGACATGTCTGAACGTTAGCTTTGATTTGAAATTCCTGAAATGGAATTCAGATAATGTTGTATGAATCCATAATTCACTTTTCATCAAGATCCAGGGAGGACCAATAAAACAGTTCAGTTTCACAATGTAACTCTATAAACATAGTTTACATTTCAAACCAAGCCAGTATAAACTAGCCTACCACCTGTCCCTGTGAGTAAAACACTGTGTGTGTTTGTGTATGTGTTCATGCCCACCAAGTGCAGCTGGCCAAGAAATAAGGCCATTTGTGTAGCCTCTGCAACCTTGAAAACACCCTCCTCCTTATGAACCAGATACGAGATACCCCACCACACACACACACACACACACACACACACACACACACACACACACACACACACACACACACACTTTGGGTTTTCATCTGTTTTGGAGACATGATTCCATAGACATAATGATTTTTATATTGTAGACTGACTATTAGAAAGTAGAAAGACTATTATATCCCTTAACCCTAAACCTACCAATCACAGAAAACTTTCTGCATTTTTACATTTTCAAAAAACATCATTCTGTATGATTTATAAGCCGTTTTCCTCATGGGGACCAAAAAAATTCCCCGCAAGGATTTTGAATATTGCCATCTTTGTGGGGAGAATATGTCCCCATAACGTAGGGTATACCTGTACCACACACACACACACAGGTTTGTTTTTGTGGGGACATTCCATAGGCGTAAAGGTTTTTATACTGTACAAACTGTATTTTCTATCCCCCTACACTACCCCTACCCCTTAACCAACCCATCACAAAAAAACTGTGCAAAGTTTTACTTTCTCAAAAAAAAAAAAAAAAAAAACCTCATTCTGTATGATTTATAAGCCTTTTGAAAAATGTGGACATGGGGTAATGTCCTCATAAGTCACCCTCTTCTTGTAATACCTATGTCATACTCATGTCATTATACAAATTTGTGTCCTGATATGTCACAAAAACACAGAGAGAGAGAGAGAGAGAGAGAGATATGCTTACATATCCTCTAAATTGCCTGATAGTTTGTTTTATCTTCATATGTCCATAATGTATTATCCATAATTTGTTAGATCATGTGTGTACTTACTGATAACACTGATAAAAGTTTGTTTTTCAACACGGAGGGTATGAGACAAAAAGAAACCGCTGCATAGTTTTACCATGTCGGCACGTCTCAGTGGAAAACACACAAATGAAAAATACCAAAAAAGTGTGTCTAAGTGATTATTTCAGCCTCAGTATTTTGCCTGGAAAAATGATTAATCTGCTTGGCAAATGCATTACGCTTTCCAAATTTAGCACAATTGCGGATTTGGTTAATGACCTTTGCAAAATCTCTTCCTGTGCTTAAACAGGAAGTTTTGGTGGGACATATTGTCATTTGGTGGGACATTATGTCACAATAAACCATGGTTTGCCATAGTATGCTTGCCATGCTAGTCAGTTCCAGGTGGTAGTTTGTGGAGGGACATTTTCATTGCTGAGAGGATCTGATTGGACAAAAATCTACATAGTCTAGGATGAGTCATTAATACTTTTGGTCTGTTTTCCTAGAAAAGAGAGACTGTAAATATATATATATATATATATATATATATATATATATATATATATATATATATATATATATATATATATATATATATATATATATATATATAAATCAAACTGCCACGTTTAGTAGAACACTACAGCGTTGTAATTGTTAGCTAATATTATTTTTTTTTAACATTTCTAAAATAAAATAAAAATATTAGATGAAAAACTTACATGTGAAAAAAATAATTATAAATTACAAATGTTGCCTTGGGAACTGACTGAAATAAAATAAGTTTAAGGTGAAGTACCTCAATAACTAAAACGGAGTTAAAGCTAAAAAAAAAAAAAAAACTAAAGAAACTAAAGAACTAAAGAAAATGATAAAGCACAAACAATATTACTAAAATGTACACTAAAATGAAAACTGAAATTATAAAATAAAAGCCAATTCAAATTATTAATAAATACTAAATAATGAATAATACTATACTATACTAAGAATACTAAAATATCACTGACACTAGATGACCTCAAAGCTAAAAGACATAGTCAAAAACTAATTTTGATTTAATGGGGCCTCTAAATGACTCTTTCCTGAAAGAGCAATAGCTATTAATAACTGTTCCTTTGTTAGTTATTGTTCATTATTCGTGTGTTGACTTTTTAGTCAGACAGAACAGGAATTTCTGTGGTTCCAAAGGAATGTCGGGGTCTCAGTCTCCGGGTGACCTTCATCCATAGAACTCCTGCTCTGTCCGCTGATCTTTGACCTTGTGTAATCCCAAAGTCCCTGGAACAGATCATACTGACAGAAACAACTCCATCATCTGCCTCGAAAAGAGCGATGCATCCTGTTATATGAAGAATGTGGCTCCTCAAAACATCAGAGCATATTCTTCTTCTTTATCTATCTCTTTCTTCTGTGTTTTTTCATGTTCTATCTCTATCTCCCAATTCCTTTATTGCCCTCCGTTATCACATTGTCTTATATTATCTACCCTTGTTTTTTGTGTCTACATTCTTTTCTTTTGTTAACACACCCTCATCTTTGCGTCCACCCATCCTCCCCCCATGAAGCCAGATGCATGCTGGGTATTATACATGTATGTGAGGGGTGCGAGTGTCATATCTAAGGAGTGTTATCTAAGGAATGATTGTGATCGTAATGGACATAGTGTACCTCAAACATTCAAAAATCACATTATGTGAAAATATCTGCCTTGGTTTTCATGTTAGTATCGCATCTATCCCTGTTATTCTCATAGCAAAGCATGTGCATTACTATAAAGAGATAAGGAAACTTTTTTAAAGGATTTTTGGTGTGAATGACGAACAAATGTTCAATGGTGAAGTGTGACAATGAATACAGTCACTCTCCAGTCCAGAAGGGGGCGTCCACGGTAATGCAACGCTGTTTGCTAACTGCCACAACAGGAAAAAGTACAGAAGAAAAAGAAAAGATATGTATAGATATGCTTACGTCTAATTTATAATTTCTCACATAGCATTACATTTACCTCAGGCAAGTCATTTAGTGTCCACAGCATGTTAGTTCACTAGAGAAATGAACTCTAGAGGGGAGCATTTCACTAAACATATGCACTATATTAGCTTATATATTCACTATACTTACTTTACGTGCAAGTAATATCTTAATTATTTATGTTTAAATAAACTTGTCATGAAAAGAAGTTATGACAGTAACTGTGTAAAAGATTATATTTCAAAAATGAATTGGAGTAGTAAAATAATTGAAATTATAATTAGATTTAGAGGTTATTGCAAAACTTGCCTTTTGTGCAATTTACATGTCTATTTTTTTTGTTTGACTTTTTATTATATTTGAAAAATAAATAGGAACTGAATTGAATAGTTTGGGCTCTGTTGTTAATTGTAACCTAATATTATAGTAATTAAAAACAGATAGTCCCGCCTCAAACTCACACCATTGATCAAATCATAGTTGCATTTTGGCTGGTCAGGATTTGGCTAACTTATAGCTTTAGCTGTATTCACGCCATGTTGTAATTACTGTACATAAAGCTCTGTATGCTTTCGAAACGCTCTTGTGGTACTTTGATGTCATACACCGATTGGTCGAACACATCTTAAATCTGCAGTGGTCAGGTGATACAGCGGCCACGTGGTAAAAGTCATAACTCTCAGAAACAAGTTGTAATTACACGTTTTACAAGCACATGAAGGCTTTTTACAATTCAGAATCGTTACGGTAATTACGACATGGCGTAAAAGCACATTTTCTCTGCATTAAGCTGGAATAAGAGAAAGTATTTTAACATTAAAAAAATAAATAAATAAATAAATAAATTTAAAAAATCACACTTCGCCTTTAATATACCTAATTTCTGAAATGCTCAGGTTAGTACGGAAGAGGATTAGGGACAAACGATAATAAAAAAATAAAACCATCTCGAGATTAAAGTTGTTAAATTTTGAGAAAAAACTTGTTAAATTTCGAGAAAAAGGTTGAGATAAAATGTTGAGAATAAACTCGTTAAATTTCGAAAAAAAAGTCAAGATAAAATGTTGAGAATAAAGTCATTAAATTACGAGAAAAAGTTGTTAAATTACGAGAACAAATTCGTTAAATTATGAGAAAAATGTCGTTAAATTTCGAGAAAAAAGTTGAGATAAAATGTTGAGAATAAACTTATTTTCTCAAAATTTAACGACTTTTTTTCTCATAATTTAACGAATTTGTTCTCATAATCTAATGACTTTTTTCTCGTAATTTAATGACTTTATTCTCAACATTTTATCTCGACTTTTTTCTCGAAATTTAACAAGTTTTTTCTCGTAATTTAATGAGTTTATTCTCAACATTTTATTTCAACTTTTTTTTCGAGTTTTTTCTCAAAATTTAACAACTTTAATCTCGAGATGGTTTTATTTTTTTATTATTGCTTGGCCCTAATCCTCTTCCGTAGGTTAGACTCAAGACTTTTCCTCTCTTTAAAATATATTCTACCAAACAGCACTATTTCCCCATAGCTGAGGACAAATCCACCCATTGCATTCCACTCCTTGTTGATGGTGCTGATACTGATGTCTGGATAAAGCGTTGTCTTGCACCCAATCTGTCTAGGGAACACACACTGACACCAATACACACATGGGTTTACTCACACATACCTGAATGGTTTATCTGAATCACACAGACAGATAAACATAGATAGACATAATCAGTATAAAAAAAAAAAAACTTCCCAGCAACATTGATGCTTCTCAGATTTACGGCTAAATAATGACCTTTGCATTGTTAGCTAACGGCAAAAAAGTCCCCTGCTGGCACACTGCGAGATATCAACAGTAAATCACCCACAAACACTCATATATAGACATGCATGCCAACACGATTGTAAAGCATTGCACAAAATATACCTCAGCGTGCATTAAAAAGCCCACAACCCGTCAACTCAGGTTTCGCAACCATAATGTCAAATTACGAGTCTCCAAATACTATGAAACATGATGCAGTAGAGCGTTAGCCATATTATCATAGCGTGACTGTGACCACCACAGTCCACACTCTACATTCCTTTATGTGTGGGCCTGTTGTTTTCTCAAATTCACAGAAACAACTCAAGGCCACCGACAGTGAAATACTATTAATACTTTGGAGAGCTTCTGGCATACTCAGAATAACTATATTTGAGTCAGAGCTCTGTTATCATGTGCTATCCCAAACACACCACCCACCACCCTCATATGAGTGGAAAGATGGTTAAAATGAGCTCAGAACAAAAGAAGAAAGACAGAGAGGAAACAGGGAATGAGGTGGAATAAAAATAGGACAATGAGATGAATAAATGAATAGAAACGAATAAATAATAGAAATAACTATTAGCTATAGCTATTACTATCTCCCATACTTGTGGTCAAGGGTTTGCTGAAATTATTAATTGATATGAAAAACAGCCAGTTGCATATGGAAATGAAATTGAAATTACATATGTTATTATATTTATTTTATAAAAAAAAAAATATTAAATTGCATTTGTGTTATAAACCCAAATGATACCTCAAATCATGCGGTCTGTTCGAACAGACACAAAAGACCGCCTACTCTCCACCTACTGACTTAATGTGTAAATATTATGGGAAGCGTGCTAGCTAGACGGGCCCCAAGTTTGGTTTTAGAATGAAAATCGTACCAAGCACAATGTTCTCTTGTCATTCCTGATTTCTAACATGCACTCACAGCATTTGGTGTGGCCTTGCGGCTGTCAGAGCAGAAACGAAAGCTGATGCTCTCTGTATGTTTTCCATCGTCATGTACATGTTCATATGTAAATTGCACAAGCTTATTTTGTCCATTATATTGAAAGATCTGAAAAAAAAAAAACCCACATACATTTACCTGCCCATAGACCCTCCCTTGAAAGTGAACAAAAGAAATGGATTAGATGGGTATGTGTCTGCCTCGTCTACTTGTGATCCGATCGACCAAAACACATCTTAATACCAGGTGTAAACAGATCCTTAGTACACCTTAACAACCACATAGCAACACCATGACAACTATCCACAACACCCTAGAATCACTGCAATGACAAAACTGAAAATCTAGAACTTAAAACATTTCACCGTTTTAAAATTGAGTGCGGAAAAAATTGTTTACAGTGTAGTAATTCTTCAGGGTCCATCACACTTGCCCGGCAGCACGGGACCACCCAAGTACACAAATGTCATATGTTACATTTCAGTCATGAGAGTGAGAGGTTTTTTTTTTGTATGTGTGTGTTTAAATATGCAATCATGTGTGCAAGTGTGTGTCCCATGTCGTTATGGGGCAGGATTGGGTCACATTTTTTGGCCTGTAAGGTCCCTGGGCACAGGTTGTCACGGCATTAGGGATCAGAGGTCGTATCAGATGTCCAACAGAAAAAACAACGGGGCAAAGCACTCAAGTACTTATTTACTCTGTGTGTGTGTGTGTGTGTGTGTGTGTGTGCGTGTGCGCTTGTGCGCGTTGCGCGCGTTTTTTGTGACATATCAGGACACAAATTTGTATAATGACATGGGTATGACATAGGTATTACAAGGAGAGGGTGACTTATGACGACATTACCCCATGTCCCCATTTTTCAAAAGGCTTATAAATCATACAGAATGAGTTTTTTTGAGAAAGTAAAAATGTGCACAGTTTCCTGTGATGGTTAGGTTTAGGGGTAGGGGTAGGGGTAGTGTAGGGCGACATACGGTTTGTACAGTATAAAAACCATTACGCCTATGGAATGTCCCCACAATTCACAATTCACAATGTGTGTGTGTGGAGCAGGTTGAAGAGCAAAATATACCAGCCCCCTAGTCTGGTTAAGAATGTGCAGCTGGTAGGGGTCTGACTGGCCCACCCAAAGTCTGAGTGGGTATGTGTGAGTGTGTGTGTGTGTGTGTGTGTGTGTGTGTGTGTGTGTGTGTGTGTGCTTTTGTTTATATTACATTGTGGGGACCAAATGTCCCCATGATGTAATATAAACCTGAGTTCACCTACATCGTGGGGACCAGCCAGCGGTCCCCACAATGTAAATGGGTTTATAAATCATATAGAATGAGTTTTTGTGAAAAAGTAAAAGTTTGCACAGTTTCCTGTGAGGGTTAGGTTTAGGGGTAGGGGCAGGGTAGGGGGATAGAATGTACAGTTTGTTCAGTGTAAAATGCATTGAAGTCTATGGAAAGTCCCCACAATTCACAAAAACAAACATGTGTGTGTGTGTGTGTGTGTGTGTCTTAATGACCATTCTTACTGCACCTTCTTTGACAGATACAAATGTGTTTATTAAAGAAGAACGTAATGATAAAGATACATATACACATATTATGTGCATGTACTGTATATACAAACCAGGTACTGCTTCTGATTAAAAAGGGACCTTATTTAGTGTTTATACTATATATATATATATATATATATATATATATATATAAATATATATATATATATATATATATATATATATATATATATATATATATACTCTATATATATATATATATATATATAAATATATATATATATATATATATATATATATATATACACACACACATTCTGTTCATAGAGTATGTAGACACACAGATGCTATCAATACCCCCTGAACCGCAAACATTTTCCATAACTAATGAAGGCATTCCTGCACGTGCACTGAGAAACGTGGGAAAAAAACGACCCCTCTTTTTTTTCTCCCTCTCCGCGGTGAGAACACTCTTCTTTACCCCATAATAACTTCCATATGTTTTATCCAAACCGTTTTGGCAGGAAGTGATGTAAATTGTCCCTCAGGGCATGTTACATGGCGTAAACTGTATCCCTGACTCAGTGATCACTGTTGACATTTCAAACTACAATCCAAGCCAGCTGCATACGGAAACGGTCCAATCGTATTGATGAGAACTTGAATATACAAACTCAAAAGTTTAATACTATAACTAATCCTATCACCAACAAGTGTATTTCAAAGAATATCCTGGTATTTCCATCATTACGATATTGCAATAAATATATATATATATATAAATGGTCTTATCATGCTACTGTAAAAATATGGTATGGTTTGAACAATATGATGTTTATGGACCCACAGGAAGTAAAAGTACAGCACTGGACAATGAGGGTACCAAAGAAAAGACTATTTGTACCAATTCTACTTACAAAGGACATAAAGAGGACAATGACTGATCCCAAGCTAATATTATTTTTAAGTTTTGTCATGCCTCAGTTGCTTTTTGCTTGCTCACTGGGGATTTCCAGGGCACTATAATCCATTGGTTTATAACAGTTTGTACTGTAAAATGCTACATATCAAAATTAGAATTGAATGGAACTGGTCAATAAGGGACAGCTGTCTCTCTCTATGCCTTGAAAGAATTTGCATTCCCTATAGGCTAGAAAGGTTGATGGTTCAATAAAAAAAAAAGGCAAGATCAGGAAATATATGTGATTTCTGGAGAGATTCATACTCTTATGGTGAAGAACATTCCCTCCAAATGTCACTAACCTCACAATAGCTGGTATTTCCCCCCTTTTTTCTGGCCCTAATTGACTCTGTGGATTAGAGAAAGAAAGTCGGGATGCAAATCCCTGTAATCCAGTATAATCCAGGATCCAATAACAATAGAAGATGCTGAATTAAGCAGACGGCACTTTGGGAAAACAAGAAATGAGGCTAACCTATGGTGCAGGATTAGGGTGCCATGCAGAGGCACATGAGGAGGGGGCTAATTACCCTGCTGGGCACAGTGGTCCGAGAAAGAGACGCAAGAGCAAGACCAATGCTGCCTGGATGCTAAAAATCAAAGACGACTGAGAATTTATGCCTAGCCTTGTACATCCATCCTTAAACCTCTAAAATATCCACTTTGGTTTGTCATTTTTCAGATACTGTAGACAATGTCTCCTTATAATTTTAATGAATTTATCTATATTTATACATTTCACTCTACCTGGAAACCATACAGACACAAAATCACATGACTAGTTCTAGACAGCAATGAAATTAAATTGAGATCAAATGGATACTCTGTCTTATATCTCGTACTACTCAGATTTTTCTGCTGAAAGACTTTCACATGTGAGTTTGAAAAAAAGATCCATCTCACAAACTGCTCAGATTCGCCAAGATACCAAAGTCAACAATCACAAGTCAGAGATTTTAACATGAGCTCCAACATTTCTCATCAAATTCTTCCAAGATCACATCGGAGTTATCCTGTTCATATTCATTTATAGCTTTGCATATTTATATTATGTAACATTTTTTCTAATTTGTATTTATTTTAATTTTTCCCATAGACTTATCATAAACACCAAGCCAATACTTAAATGGAATAAAACAACTTCATTATGTCACAGTCACCAGCTGGAGTGCCTTTGATTGCCATCAGAGGATGCTCCACCTTGGACTATTATCACTGTCAAAGACTCCATTTCCCATAATCCTCTGTCTGGACTGATCAACCATGATTGCTTACACCTGTGTCTCATCACCTCATTATCTTTGTGTTTCTGTCTATATTAACCTGGTTCATTCAGTCACTCAGTGCTAGGTCTTGTATGTCTGTATAATGCATTTCTGAGCCTTTGTACCTTGTTTTCTCCTGTGCCTTTGTTTCTTTGGTTTTATCGCATTCCTGGATTTTCTCTGTTTTTGCCTGGGGTACCTCGCTAAATACACCTGAGATGATTTGACAGATGCTAGATCTTCTAATTGTGATAACTGATCTCTAGCTAATTTGGTTCTTCAAACAATTTTTTGGAATGGATTAAAATATCAGGATTAAAGGAGAACTAAGTAACATTTTTTACCTTCATAAATAGTTTTCTAAGTCCTTACGATGGTTAATTGACTTGTGGTGTGTTTGAGGCAAGCACTAACCCCCTCTGGCACGTCTACGCCAGAATACAGCACTTGCAAGTTGAGCTGCACTGACCTGAAACAATCTCGCCTCATGTTCACGTTCACGCGAGAGTGACAAAATGCTTTACGGTAATTCTAAAACAATGTGTATATTATGACTTTATAAGACAATTTCGAAAAATACCCACCTCCATCGAGTGTACTGTATTTGCAAATTACCCACCTCTTCTTTCTTGTACTGTATTTGCAAAACTACTGCGCTGGTGAGCGTTGTAGTCATTGTAGTCCAGAGCTGCGCTTGGAGTATTTACGACAGTGTGATTCACTGAAGGAAACTGTAGGGGGAGCTTCGCAAATCTTACTGAGTTCCGCTTTAAGTTGTCTGAGATTACTGCGCATTCTCGCGTTTCTTGAAAAGGGCAGATGTATCGATACTCGAAATCACGATCAGCAATGCAGCGACGTAATGACATCATATAATTTGAAAAGACACCTGACGAATTTCTGGACCTTTATAATGAAACAGCCAAGCGAACAACATGACATTACGACATAAATGTTATAATAGATGAATGAAATGTTTTTTTCTTTACACGATTCCCAAATATTTACATTCACAAGCATTTGTATAGTACATTTTTATTTCAATGTTGTAATTCGCAATTCATTTAATTTTATCTTTGAAGCAGATTTGTTACGTGCCAGCATTATTTAAAGTCAAGATCAAGTTATCTGCATCTCCTGCGCTGCATCAAGCTACTCCCATAATATCACCATTCAAATTAATGCACGGCTCAGAGTAACTGTACAAGCATTAGTGTAAGACTCCAATACAATTGTAAAGCAATAATTCCATCACGAATAAATCTTTCAATGAGTAAAACTGGCTGTGCCTATAGTATTATAGACTACACAACATTTATAATATTATTTTCAAATTAATTAGTAAATTATTATCATTTTAAATTATTGTCCCTGGATAAGTAGAGTACTCTTGAAATAAATTAGCAGTGGCTGGGACAGATTTAAGTATCAATTCCACTTAAAAAGATGCAATCTAATCCTGTTTACATGAAATAAGCCTGCTCACGAGCAGGTTTAAGCTTACGGACCTGTTGCTATGGCAGCAAGTCTAGGATGAGCGTTGAAGAACCGAAAAATTCAAGATCATACCAAATTGTCATCAATCAAATCCAACCGAGTTAGCGACGTATGGAGAACGGGCCCTTGAATCCTGGACTTTATCTTTGTTTGGATTGCTCACCTGTGTTTTGACCAGTGGTGTGCGGTGGTGTTTTAAAATGAAGAGGCAAAGTTATCACTTTTTTAATATATCAAATGTAAATTTATGTCCCTGTTACACAATTTTCCTGGTTAAATAAACATTACATAAAAAAGACCAAATACAATTTCTATTTTGTTTTTTACACTATGTAATGTTCTATTTATTAAAAGCAAGTATAAATTTCATCAAGTTAGTGTTTTTACGCATTTTTACATTTATTCCATAATAATAATAGTATATAGCCGATATTATTTGTGAACTAATGTTCAGCTTTTCTTTTTAATAGTCAATTTATTTTTAGCAGTCATCAAGTTTGTTCACACTGGTTGGTGGTCACAGACACGAAGATGTACCTAAAATTTAACCACGCTAATTGCTCACTCATCATGTTTTCAGGCCATTTCAAGGTTGATTTTGACATGACATAAAGCGGTGATATCTAAGTGACACTTGTTTACTTACTTTTTAATTAGTCTTCCCATTAACACCATCATTGTATTCATTCAGGCCAATTCGACGAGAACCCGGATGAAAACAAGAGACGGGATTTATCGCACAAACCAATCATGTCCAACCATAACCGACCATATCAAATCTTTCCCCCATTCATTCTCAATTACCCTGTCAACTCACACCATAAGCATTGCAGAAGCGAAGCAGCTGGATTCACGAGACCACAAGATTTGCCTGTCTGACGTTCTTTCCTTGATTTTTTCGTGTTTTTAATGGCTAAATGGTTATATTTTGTTTGGTTTAATTGTGTTTATTGCTATGTCATACTTCATTTTGCTGTAGCCTACAGACGAAGTTAACAGATGCGTGCAGTGTAAACAAGGCTTTCATAAGGGGTAAAATACTGCGTTTGGATCCTCAACCATTCGTGTCTCGGAGCAGTCATCACACATTAGCTCAAGAGCAATGAAAAATGAACCTCTGAGCAATGAAATTTTCCTGCACATAAATATGGAAACCACAAAATGAATAAATAAATAAAAATAATTAATTAATTAAAATAAAATGAGTATGCAATAAGAAATAAGTCGCATAGTGAAATAGAAAGTTGCATTTGAAGAAAAAAAAAGTCACAATAAGAAATAAAGTTTCAGTTATAAGAAATAATGTTGCAATTGTGAGATAAAACCCCCAAACTATTAATGTCATATTATGAGATACAAAGCCATATGATTAATAAAAACTTGATTCATTCATTCATTCATTCATCCAAATTTTTTTACTATGAATATCGCATAATGCAAAGTATACTCATTCATTCATTCATTCATTCACTTTTATTTTTTACTATGAATATTGCATAATGCAAAGTTTACTCATTCATTCATTTATTCATTCATTCATTCACTTTTATTTTTTTCTATGAATATCACATAATGCAAAGGATACTCATTCATTCACTTTTTTTTGCTATGAATATCACATAATGCAAAGTATACTCATTCACTCATTCATTCATTTTTTACTATGAATATCACATAATGCAATGTATACTTATTCATTCATTCACTTTTTTTCTGACTATAATATAATGCAAAGTATACTCATTCATTCATTCACTTTTATTTTTTACTATGTATATCGCATAATGCAAAGTACTCATTCATTCATTCACTTTAATTTTTACTATGAATACCACATAATTCAAAATATATTCATTCATTCACTTTTCTTTTTACTATGAATATTACATAATGCAAAGTTTACTCATTCATTCATTCATTCATTCACTTTTTTACTATGAATATTGCATAATGCAAAGTATACTCATTCATTCATTCACTTTTTTACTATAAATATAACATAATGCTATGTATACTTATTCACTTTTTTCTATGAATATAACATAATGCAAAGTATACTCATTCATTCACTTTTATTTTTACTATGAATATCACATAATTCAAAGTATATTCATTCAATTTTATTTTGTTTTACTATATCACATAATGCAAATTATACGCATTCATTCACTTTTATTTTTAACTATACTCATTCATTCATTCATTCATTCATTCATTCATTCATTCATTCATTCACTCATTTTTACTATGAATGTCACACAATGCAAATTATACACATTCATTAATTCATTCACTCATTTTTACTATGAATATCACATAATACAAATT
>VTFQ01000156.1:0-25005 GCA_036281575.1 Ancherythroculter nigrocauda
AATGATTAAGGGAATTTGGCCTCTGTGTTTCCTCATGTTTATTCTCCTGTGGAACAGGAAGTCATGGCTGGACAATTTCAAGTTCATGATCACCCTGGTGTGCTAAAAAAATGTAAATATGAATGGGAATATACTTCAGAGATATTTTACTCATAAAAAATTCTAGGGGTGCCAATAATTGTGGCCATTCACAGTGTGATTTTCCCCCTACTTTCAATTCTTTTCCTTCAATGAAAGGTTAGATTTTTGCTAATTTTATTAATTAAAGATCAAAAGGATAAACAATGCAGATTTATTTTTACAGTCATCTTTGATCATATTTACCAAGGGTGCCAATAATTCTGACAACCACTATAATATAATACATAATACACTGCAATGTAATATAAACACTCGCTCTGGGGTGCGTTTCCTGTACAACTACACAACTCGCTGCTTCACTACCGTAGTACAATGCATCGTTGAACAAATCAAAGCTAGTCACGACTGTTTCCCGAAAGTGCATTGTCGCAAACCTGTCGGTAACCTACGTTGGTAAAAAATGTCACGCAGGTTGTGGAGTAATAACTTCTTTAAATTAATCCGTTTGAGATCTAATTAATGCTAGATTATGGCATCTGATGACTAATTCTTATTTTGCTTTATTTCCAGATTCAATCATAGCCTCGTTCTTACCTACTAGAGCACGTACGCACATGCACTCTTCAAACCCGGTGCTTAAAATCTCTTAACAAACTAAAATATGAAAATGACATTTGACATATACTCGAAATAAAAGATATATATTGTACTTAATGCCAGTTTGCTTATTTTGCTCATGATAATGATAACAAGTCCACATGTCATAAAAACAAGAAACTATGCTTCTAACCACAGCTCGAGAGCAGCTGTTCCATCCACACGAGTTTGCGATGTAGTTTGTGAATGTTCGTTTGAACTATGCTTTCGGGAAACACCAAAGCGTTGAACTATGTTAGTAACGACAGAATATGCAATGTTAGTTGGCTAATGATGCTTTTGGGAAACGCACCCCTAGTTGGATGTGCTTACATCTGCAGGAAAGATTCTTTCCTGATATATCACACATGCGCACTTCAGTAAGCTGAACGAACCAGCCCAGCGAACATATGTGAAAGGTTGGGTAACATCGGGGTAATGAGCAAAAATCTAGCAGTGTCAATTGGTTTATTCTTAAGCAGTTTTATGCCAATAAAGGAAAATGGTTTAATGAGTTAGCATGACCACAGGTGTTTTCAGCTTATTAAGCATAATCGTTTTAAGAACATGCATGTAAACACACTCAGTGACGTTCAGTCACGAGATCTGTAAGCAGAAATGCTGTTTGATGTCAATAACATCAAACCTAACACAACATCTAAATCTGCCACATTTTATAATGATTTTATGGTGCTTTTTGTCATTTTGGCATGTAAACAAACTCATCTGCGTTCAGTCAAGGTATGCGAGAAGCAATGCTGCTTGATGTCATTGACATCAAACCTAACACAACATCTACATCAACATAAATCAAACCTAACACAACATCTAAATCTGGCACAGTGCTTTTTGTCATTATTGAGCACTTTCATTATATGGAAAGGATTGACCAGGATATGCTTAAAAATTCACCTTTTGTGCTCCACACAAGAAAGTAAGTCACATGGGTTTGGAATTTAATGAGAATTTGGATTGACTATTCCTTTAACTATTCCTTCCCTGTATTTCAAGTGAAAAAATGAACCAGGATTACGTAGGCTTTGAATGACTATAGACAAGCCACTAAACTCCCTCTCAAACTGAGCGATGCACTCTTATTTTGCTGAATCACGTCAGTTTTTAACTATTAAATCAATTTGTGCTCTAAGAGTCCATAGACATGAGAGGCAATTTAAAATGTAGCTTATTAACTATAGATGGACCTGAAATTAATGCTGTGAAAAATATGGTGAATAAACTTCAATTCAATCAAAGTTAAGAAAAAGAATTTCAGCTAAATATTTTATTGTCCCTCCCACAATGTAAGCATCAAAACAAAGTATCTAAATACATTAATTTGTTACGATATGCATGTTATTAAAGGTCAGACTTCAAATGTAACAGGGGGTTCCTGCTCTGTCTTTTATCCACCAGGGGGTCCTTGGTCTGAAAAAGGTTAAATTCCCCTGCTGATCCTCCAAGTATTCTGTTTATTCACGTGGAAGACTAGTGAAACTTGTTTATATTTGTTTGCACAAATATATTTAGTGTGTGTGTGTGTGCCTCAGTAAAGAACATGGTAATAACGGCAGTTACATAAGGTGATTTTTAGCATGTGTTTCCCAATGTTTGTTCCCTAACACAAAAACGCATAATAATATAATCACTAACAGAAAAGAGAGATTACCATAGAGTACTAGGTACCTAGTACACTCGAGTCAAGTCCAAGTTTTCTCATTTTCAAACAGCTTTTTTAATATGCATCCCATCACATGAGCACTCAAACATATAACAGCAAGGAAAAAAACATTCTTTGGCCATATGGCTGCTGTAACACAACACAAGAACATGTAAGTGTGTTACAAACACAAATTCTACAAAACCCCTCATTAAGTCTCTGTACAACAGATGCAGCTGTCAGGGCAAGAGACAGATGAGGACAAAATGACATGTAGATGTGGGACAGTCTCACTGGCAGGCACTCATTGCCTTGACAACGCAGAACTCCAATTAGAGTTACTTTGACATGGAGCAGCTGTGACAGTTAACAGGTACACACATCTGTCTCACCCTGGCGAAAAGTGACTCGAAGCTTCTACATATGGAACGCCCTGTGTGACACAATCACATGGGTCTTCTGCGTATTCCAAGTGACTTCTGTTGTACTTCAATTCAACATTTAAAGACATTCTAGATGGTACATTCCACCAAACAAAGACTTATTGATTTGTTCAACAAAACAAACAAAAAGAACTGCTTGTCAGGACATTTTGGGCAACCTAAATAGTGAAGAACTAACAGTTCGCTGAATAACGTTATACCATGGTCTGTCTAAATATTTGATTCTGATTGGCTGGAAGGTGTGCATTAAAACCATTTAAAGCACAGGTAGTTCCAGTCAGTTTAATCATCGCTCTATATCGCTCAGAGCTCTATCAGAGATCGCTCAAACAGAAAAATGATCAAAGCTGCTATTAATAAAATACTGAATTGCTACGCTACATTATAGTTCTAAACAACGAGGGGTAAACATCGTTATTTTTGAAGGAATTAAACTTCATTATTAGTAGAAAATGATGATGAATCGATGATTAATTCAAATAAATGCAATAATTCATTCATTCAAATAAATGTAATCTTACCACACTACTATATCTCTGTGTCTAATTTAAAGTGGGCAGAATGCTAGATCTAATGAGCCGTAACTTACGAGGCCCCGCACATGATATGCAGGAAAAAAAATAGGCTTAATCATGCGCACAATTTATAAATCGAGGGATCAAAATAGTAAATCGTGCGCACATTTTTTTTTTTCCTGCATACCATGTGCGGGGCTCCGTAGTAACTGATGAAAACGTAATTTTTATACTTCCAGTCAAATATTGCGCTGCAAACTTCAATAACAGCTTTTACTTGTCGATGTTTGCAAATGACCATGGTATATGTGGGATAAATCATGGCTAGCTGTGCATTAAACAATCTGAATGCACTCCATGGCTGTGTTTACACTGCAAGTCTTAATGCACAGATCTGATCTTTTAATCATATCTGATTTTTTGTCCTGCCCGTTTACATTCAGACTAGTGTTGCACGATATACCGGTACTAGAAAGGTATCGCGATACCCTGCTTTTAAAAATGGTCCGGTTGTTCATTTTATTAGTACCGGTATTTCCTAAAGTGCGACAACAGGGGGCAGTGTGCGTGCAGCACGCTGCTTCTGCGCAACGGCTTTTATGGTGACGAAACGAGAGGTATGGTTGCATATACAGGTGCTCTTGCAGACAGTCCACAAATTGTTGAGAAAGCAGATGCACGAAGCGAAATATGGTATTATTTTGCTTACATTGCCGACAGTCAGGGCAAGCCCACGGACACCACAAATCCCGTCTGCAAAAGATGTTACAAAATAACGCAAGTGAAGGGAGTCAAAAGCATCTTGCCGTCAAACATCCCGATTTGTACAAAGAATTTAAAGAGCGACAGGTTAGTGAATGTGATACCAGCATTATGTTTATGCTCTCAAACATTAAATGAGTGTTTTTTATTTATTTTACTCGTGCAAGCAGACCTGAGGTGTCTAAGTTTAATAATTGATATCTGGTTGCAAAAATAAAATTAATTAAAAAATACATAAATATGTGAAGGGTGTATACAGTTATTTTAAAACAAATTATGCTTTAATAACATTGCTCTAAGTATTTACAGTAATCTAATTTTTACAATAATCTTACTGTCAAAAACACCTACATGTATAAAAAAAAACAGCAAAAAAGCATAACAGCAAATAGGACTAATTTACAATTTTATTGTGCATGAAAATAATAAACATTAAAAATTATATTAAATCTAACTCTAACTTCACGGCAATGAAGCTCAAATCCAGAATTTCCTGCATCCTCTGTGTGCAGTGTGCAGAAAATCCTGCACACTGATGAAGAAAGAAGTTCTGTCATATGTGTTATTTATTTATTTTTAGGTTTTTGCCATAGTATCGTTTAAGTATCGGTATTGTGATATTTAAGTTGGGTATTGTATCGAAGTCAAAATCGTGACAACACTAATTCAGACAAGACTGGTATCCGATATCTGTGTATAAGTAAAATTGAACAGATATATACTGGAAAATAATGATACTTTTCATTTATTTTATCTACGGTTTGTTTAGATTTAAAATTTACGAGAAAGAGAGAGTTACCTGCGTCAGTACAGCATCTCTATGTAATAGTGAAGCTGTGAGTTTAATTACAAAAACAGCTAAGTTATCACCTTTTGCTGAAAAATATAACGTAGCTTTCAGTAGAAGCTGTTTTATTTATACAGTTCACTGGGCAGAGGTTAAAAACACATTTCTATACTCCTGAATGTTTCTGTGTGTGTGCAATATCTTTTCCATATTTTCCACCTCAATAGTGCGAGCACATACAGGAATATCTGCTTCAGAATATGACATTAGAAAGCTATCTTTGTGGGCAAACGTGTCACCCTCGCCTTGTGGTGGCTTGGAATTCCAAGGGGAATTGGATATACGTGTTTAGACGTAGGTCAAATGTACAGATATCAGATAGGCCTATGTATCTGTTTAAAAACCACACATGGAAGTGGCTCAGAACGGATGCGCATACGGATCTCGTGCAGATTTTTGTGTTTACACATATGAAACAAATTCTGATCTGTGTCAGATGTGAGTAAAAAATCTTTTTTTGTTCGTTTTTTTTTTTTGTGCCAGTGTAAACGCAGCCCATGTCATGCATTATAATCATCGCACAGCTAGATTATCCCTTACATATGTCACAAATATACACTGCAAAAAAATTTCTTCCTACTTTTGTCCTGTTTTTCATTATAAATATCTAAACATTCTTAAGATATTAAGTATTGTTTTTTGAAAAATATCATTAAAATTAAGTGAGTTTAAAGGTCCCATTTTTCGTGGTTTTTTGAAGCTTTGATTGTGTTTATAGGTTGCAATATAACATGTGTTCATGTTTCGCGTGTAAAAAAACACAGTATTTTTCACATAATTTACTTATCTGTATACCGCTGTTTCCACTGTCATAAAAACGGGCTGATGACTTCCTTGTTCTATGAAGTCCCTCCTTCAGAAATACGTAACGAGTTCTGATTGTGCCAGCGGTTCCTGTGTTGTGATTCGACAGCAGCTTAGCGAACCTTGCCCGGAAAGGTCACGCCTCTTACCATAACGTGGAGATGCATGCATAGACAGTAAAAGAAATGGACACAGCGACCCCATTGGAACTCAATTGAGTCAAGTGAAGCCCATTTTTAGCGATTTTTAGCACTTCCGTTTCTGACGCGCAGACTCACACTAAGCTTGATGACGTCCGCAACCTGTCTGACAGATGTAAATCTTCTAGTAGCTGTGCGTGCAAACTGCCATCGTTAATCTTGCAGAGACGGCGAGCTTGAGCGGGGAGTTCTTTGGCGTGAGTAAGCAGGAGTAAGTATTCTGATTAATTATTTTGTATAGTATTTTAAAATGTAACGCCAGTACGCCATATTAAGATAATCTCCCCGATTGCCTGCGAGCTTCTCCTCCTGTCTGTACGGTAATTTCTCTACTGTGCGACAGAGAGTCGAGTGGTTATGACGCAATCGTTAGCTTATTTTTACAAAAACTGTTTCTACGGGGCCATAATGTAACATAGAAGGTAATGGAGCCCTTTATACATTGTCGTGTATCTTTGGAAATAAATAATGGACAAATGGAGTCTTTAAACGCCTCAGATGTAAAGTTATTCACTGTCAAAGTGACGCCAAAATGAATGGGAGTCAATGGGGATGCTAACGCAAGTGAAGTTCTGCTACAAGATGGCAGCACGCGGCCGACTTCAACTTCCGGTCGACTTCCTTGGGCACTGGATGCATGCGCTCAGTGTTATTGTAAACATGTCTTTAATTTTACCCTATCAATTTGAGCCCGAATCAGACCCGGTGATTGGACTGCGGGATGAAAATAACAGCGTTTCGACGACATGGCGACAAACACACTCTACAAACGCAACTCTTGTGTATTCCTGTGGGCGGAGGTTAGTCAAAAACTGTTTTAGTGACATCATTAAAGAAGGAAGTAGAGGGATGTAGTCCAAACTGGCCGTTCGATGTAGGCGACTTCTGTTAAATAAAATATCTCGCTTGGCATTGAACTTTGAGCTTTAAAATTTTACAGATTTTATTTATACTCTTACAACAACATTACACACTAACTAAAGTTTGAAACATGGGATCACGAAGAACGGGACCTTTAAGGTTTAAACAGGAACAAATATCTGCAAATAAAAAAAATTATTTTGTTTTCCCTTTGAATTAAGTTTATTTTTCTGACCCCACTGGCAGATATTTTTTCTTGTTTTAAGAATAAACATACTTTTTTTTTTTGATGATGATGATAATGATGATAATAATCTTTGTTAATTTTAGTTAATGAAAATACAGTTGTTCATTGTTTGTTCATGTTAGTTCACAGTGCATTAACTAATGTTAACAAGATTTTAATAATGTATTAGTAAATGGTGAAATTAACATTAACAAAGATTAATAAATGCTGTATAAGTGCAGTTCATTATTAGTTCAGGTTAACTAATGTAGTTAACTAATGTTAACTAATGAACCTTACTGTGAAAAGAGTTACCGGTTTAGATATTTGTAATGGAAAACAGGACAAAAATACTGAGGAAGTGTATAACTTTGTATAAACACAAATAAAAGCCTGTTTATTCCAAAACATCAATTCAGTTTTTATGGAAAAATATATTCTGCAATGGTAAGATAATACTGTAAACAAAAGTAATTCAGGGGACCTGTTACCACAACTTAAATTAATGCATGGTTGCAAGTTAAAAAAATATTCTAACTTGTTTTAATAAAACCTTTTAAGTTGCAAACATTATTTTGTAGAGTTCTGTTGACATAATAATGTTGATCATTGCATCAACTTAATATCATCTGTAATTTAACCTCAAATTTCTGTGTTAATTGGCTTTTTTTTTTTTTGCTTTTTTTTTTAAAGTACTTAATGAAATAGTCTTGATAACTTCAGAAATTAGGCAGTGGATTTCTAGTTCCCAGCATGCTTTGCATAGGACTGGATGAGGAGAATAAATGTTGAAATTAAGTAGGGCTGTCAACTTTAGTCGTTTAGTCGACTAATCGGTCGATGCCGTTTTGGTCGACTGACATTCTCATTGGTCGACCAGTTGCAAAAAATTTTTTTTTTTTTTTTTTTTTTTTTACCAATAAAGAAATTTTCATTGATTTACTCCTTGATATTTATTCCTTTATTAGCAGTTATATATATACTGTATTCTGAATATAATTAGCCTATGTTTTATACCAAACTTTAAATGCTTTAATTTAGGCTATTTTATAACGGCGCCACAGTTTAGCGCACCACATGAACACTCGGGAACCGCACCTGTGGCTGGCTGCACTGCTGCTTCGCGCTCAGTAAGGAATATAGGTAGTTTTGCTGTATTCATTCAGTTAGAACGCTACATCCCTGCAACCTCCACTCGTGCAGAGCGCATATTTTCCAAAGCAGGATTTATTGTTAACAAGTCGAGGAGCTGTCTTTTACCCAAGAATGTGGACATGTTAGTGTTTTTGGCCCACAACATAAAAAGGTGGACTAGGCCTGCAGATCTGTAAGTAGCCTTAACGGCTTTATTATGCTGACTCAATAGATTTTGACTCAATTTATTTGTACACTTGACGCGTTTGAAAATAGCCTATATAATGTAACAAAACGAAAATAAATCTATAGGCCTTCGTACTATACAGCCTATTATTATTAGTGGTTTTTTAGGCTATTTTGGGTTTGTTTGTGTTTGTTTTAAAACGCCTAGATCGGTTGGACAAAAGTTAACCCATGCTTTGAAAGTAAAGAAGAATATACAGCCTGTATAATCGAGAGCTTTTGTTAGGATTTTTCATTATTTGGCAGTTTTAGCAGTTATATTTTTTGTAGCGTGTGGTGTGGTCAGGTGCACGATTGATTGACAGAACTCCTCACTTTGCAGTTTAAAAAATAACCTAATTTTCAAAGAATTGTATTATTATTATAGTTTTATGTATTATTGATGTTTTTCGTTGTTGTTTTATAAATGCTCTATTATAATTGTTTAATAAATGTTTAATCAAAAAAGACATCGCGTCTTTTTTTTTCTTTTTTTTTTAGTCGACTGATCGTTGCGCAGGACAGGACTTTGGTCGACTAAGCATTTCTTTGGTTGACTACAGCCCTAAAATTAAGTGTTAATTTATTTGTTTTTAGTGAAGGGAAAGACCTTTAATGCTGTTTAATGCTGTTATGTTTGACATTTAAAAGAGTTTCTGTAATGTTGAAGTATTTGTGGTTACCATTTTGCTGAAGAGTAGATTCATGAAGACGAACACTACATTGACTATAAGCAGTGCTAATGCCAGTGACAAGTAAAATCTTACTTGTTCATTAAATATACATTAAATAAGTTATGCTAGCATGCGCTATAATAGCTGTTGATTTGAAATGAAATAGATAAGATAATTTGTTCCAGGGCTACAACTCTGGTAGTTGGAGCAACTTAATGTTTTTGAGTAATCAACTTAAAAATTTGTGTTTATGCTACAAATTATTCAGTTCCTCTAACTCAATGTAGCTTGTTGGTTGAACGTAAATTCATTCAAAGTTGTCATAACTCAAAAAAATTGAAGCAAACTGCTGCGTTAATTTTTATTTATTTATTTAGTTAGTTGGTTAGTTAGTTAGTTAGTGAGTGTAGAGTGTAGAGGAGCTCCATGAGTAACTTGATTCTTTTTCCAGGCTACAAAAACCCATCAGTTCCACTCCTTATTGAATGGTCTTTAAAAGTTTCTTTGCACTTATTTTCTTTAGTATTATAATCATGCATTAATTATTGCTATAAATTATTAAAATAGGAAACAACAAAATGGATCTGAATACCCCCAAAATACATATTTTGAGAATAGATGCTTCTTAAATAATTTTTTTTAAAAACACACACTTGAGAAGACAAAACATTGCATACATTAATTACCATAATTTCATATTTTATATCCTACAAATGGGATTTGCAGCACCAAACTAAAACAAACCATAATCAATATAACTAACAAGCCATTTTAAAGTACCTGATCACTAGAGACAGAGGACTATTCTTTTTATACTATATTTGTCATGACAAAGTCACTGTATTTCAAAATTCAGTGGAACATGAAATGCAAAACATAATTCATAAGGTACTTTCCATCTCCATATAGCGGGCAGTAAAACTAGCAATAAAACTGCTTCTAAACCACGGATACCATGGATAATTCTAAATAAGTTCCAAAGAGGAATGGGCCAGCCTTGGATCAATCAGTCTTCTGAAACAGAAACAGTGCTGTAAGTAACAATGTGTTCCTTTATGTGGCATGAAGACAATAACTATTACAGTGTAACTGAATAGACTGAACTAGAACACATGAAATTACAGTCATTATGATAAATACCCTATAAGTGGTTTAACTTATTCCAAAATATATAGCTGAAACAGCGATATTTACTGTTCTTTATATATATATATATATATATATATATATATATTTTTTTTTTTTTTTTTTTTTTTTACTTTACACTTTTGATGGCATAAACAAATCAGAGAATTAAACTGATTCATGAATTCATGAAACAACTGAGAGTTGTTGAATTGAGCATTAACTCATGAGTGATTTAGACTGACCATGAGTGATTTTATTGTGAATAGTGTTTTTTGTGAATCAGTTGTGCTGTTTTATTAAAACAACTTGTATTGCCTACCACATTAAGCCATGGTGCTTATATGAGTAACAATTGTTTGCTGTTTGCTTTCTGCTCACATTTGGCTCAACTATCCAAACAGAGAAAAAATTCTTTAAAAAAGATCTGAAACAGGTTCATGAATTGTAATCACTATAATCACCACTCTTTGATGTTTAGCTTAAGGAAATTAAGCTTGAAAATGCTTGCATCCTGCAAGATCTCTCTACAAGTTCATGGAACCTCACATACTATACAAACTGACAATTAAAACTTAATTGAAGACAACATTTTGCGATGCTATTTCGTGACAATAGTGTCACTGAAATTATATGATGTGTCACCTTAAAAATGTTTATACCGGTAAGCATAATGACTGAAAACATATGTGACATGAGAGAAGTGAAAATAGCCTCCCAGATACTTATGTTAATGCTCAAAACATAGACTACAAGAAAGGGATAATGTACAGTCCGCCAGTCATTACTGCAAAATAAACCCCACATTCTGATTACCCTGTTGAGCTTTACTTTGCAATAATGACCGTCTCTGTAAATGATCTGACTGTACATTATCCCACTTATTACACAGCTACTTGGAAAATAAATAAATAAATAAATAAATGGACATGAAAAATTGATTTGAGTTTAAATTCTTTTGTCATGTAAGAAGAAAAAGACAAAGAGCTAAACAAGAAACAGCTCTGTAGGAAATTGGATGTCAAATATACAGTTTAGCAGTCATTTTAAAAAATGAATGAATGAATGAATGAATGAATGAATGAATGAATGAAAAATACAGAATGCAATTAAATATTCTAGAGAGCCATGGTTTATTCTACCCCTTATCTGTAAGCAACAATCCTGTTTCCTGTCTGTGATCCTCCTCATGCTGTGAGCTGATTGTGTATGCGCAAATATTACAATAATATAGTTACAGCCACATTTTTCTGGCAAGATTTTTTCTGGCCCTGAGGTACCGATGAACAATAGTAAAATTTTTGTACAAAAAAAAAAACACGTTATATATTAAACACTATGGTTTCTTTATGAAAGATTTACAAATTTACATCAAATAACAGAAAAAAATAAATGAAGAGTTTGGTTCCAAAACGCAATAACTCCATTTTGATTATTTTGAGTAAAAAGGTGTTTTCTTTACCAAGAAAGTGACAAGATGAAAAACCCTATTTTCTGTTTCAAACTTTCACATAGCATCTTTTGGATATAAAAACATTAAAAACTCAAATCTACATTTTGATTTTAAAAAGTTTATTATAAAAACGTATTATTTTTTTCCCAAAATGCAATAAATCCATGACACTTTTTTTTTTCAAAATGCAATCAATCCATCAATATAAAAGTTATTTTTCAAATTGAAAATACACAACAAAGTAAGTTGATTCACATATATGACAGAGTCTAAACTTTGCCAATATTTATCTTATATTCAGGCATTTTATTAAAAATACATTCAGCTGTTGCTCCCAAAATGGTCATCTTATTAATGTTATGAATTATTTGTCATTACTGATTATAGAGTATCTGGCGCCACCGCACGGTTAAATAAACACATTTGCCGAGTACAATGGTATTAAAAACGGCTTTTAAAAAAGCCTTCAATGTTTACAGTGCGTGGAATGCGCTGTGATTGGTTGAGAGCGGATATATCGCCTTCTGCAGAAAAAGGAGAGTGGCGTTTGTCGCGTTTTGGGAAGAAAGGGAAAAATATAACACGACGGTTATTGCATTTTGCAACTTTTCGATACCGACCAGATACAATACTGATTTTGGCGGAAACTAATTTTTTTGAAAATGGCGTTTATCGCATTTTGGAACCAAACTCTACAAATATAACATTTTCTGACTGAATATTCTATTCTACAAGTAAGTTTGCGAAATCCTATTCTTTTTAATTGTTGGTCCACATTAGACATGCATCAAATGGACGTCTCGCTGTTTTTTAGCATCTCGCGCCATGAGCGTTGGGTTCTTTAATACTCTACTGTCAAGTACAAAAAGTATGCAGAAGTTCGGTTCTATTCCATTGTGCTTCATCTAGCTGTATTCAACCGAATGTATCACACGTTGATGACCCCATACTCTTTTTTTATTTCTAATTGCTCAACAGTAGCTTTAAGCACAGTAGTACAGCCAAACATAATGTATGGAATAAATACAGTTTTGTACCAATTGAGCCAGTCACAGTCCCATGAACTTGCATGAAACTCAATCACGCTTGCCCTGGTCCATCAGGCCATCTACTGAGTAGAAGTTATTCTCAAGAAGGTTAGAAATCATATCCAAAAAGTACCCTTGAACCATATGGTTTTGACAGTAATGCACATGCAGAACACTTGAGCTGATCAAGCCTTAAGCACTGAGCACATCAGTGCTATTACACTCTTCTCCAGTTTCAGGAAGAGATTTTACAGCTCGCTTTCAGCTCAGTGTCATAAGCACAACTTTCACTAGAAGAAGCACTTAGGACCCACACCTATAAATGGTATCAGAGATGCACGTCTGTGCAATAAGACAGGGATTGTGCCTCTGTGATGTCTACATTATTAATATAAACCATATGCCACTGAAGCTGAGGCAACCAGCTTTTCAAATAGTGCAAGTTTTCAAGTGTGCTCTGAGCAACCCTTAGTCTGCAGGTATGGAATGAAATAAATTATTCAAAACTTAGAAAATCACTCTCTCTCTTCCTCCATCTGTCATTTTCTCATTCTGGCTGCTCATGCTCTGGGCATTACAGGTCAAGCATTTACACCTCAGACCAACCACCAAACTCTCCGCTCCTTTCCGTTCTCTTGCATATGCAAACCTTAATACCCTAACATCATAATATCCCTCATTCTCTCCCTCCCTCCCCCATCAGTCTCTCTCACACACTAAGAGCATTATGAGGTATAGCAAAAGTCATCACATATAATCCCCTTCCATGTGAACTTTGTTCAAATGTAGAGTCATTCAGTTTATTGGTCCATTAAGAATATGCTTTTAATGATCCATGGAGAACATTCCGTCATAAACAGTAATACTTTAAGCTCAGCATAATGCCTCCGAGCACTGGGTTCCCCGAACATCACTGAATGAACGGAGTAGTGGGGAAACCACAACAAAAATGCATGTCATTTAAGACAATAAGGCCAATTGCAATTGCCTAAATTATAATTTCACAACATATGCTTGTATGTATATATATATATATATATATATATATATATATATATATATATATATATATATATATATATATACACACGTTTGTGTGATTTTGCAAAAATATGACAAATTGAAATATTAGGAACATGATGCAATACTCCTTATCATTATGTTGATATGCTTGCAAAGCAGCACCCAAAAAAGTGGGAATGTGCATGCAATATGGTCTTCTGTATTAGCCTGCCTATGATTTAAAAAAAAGAAAGAAAAAGGACTGACTATCGATTCACATAATTGTAGCTCGAGTGGATGACTGATCATAACAATGAAATTATTTTGTCATTTCCTCCATAATAACCAGGGAGCGGATGAGGCTTCTACTCCTCGCCTACCTGATCAACATCGCTGTCGGGTTCAGGTTTTCATACGGGTCTCACCGGCTCGGTACCTTCGCGAATTCATCTATAAGCACCAGATATACAATCCAGAAGCCCGTCCTCTCCTTTCTGAGGTTCACCGGTGCAGGGCTGAACTATAAAAAGCAAAACAGCAGAGGAAGCACTGCGTGTTTCCAGCGCTCGTAAAGAGCTCGCAGGTCTCTCTTTTTGATGATGCTGATGCTGTGTGTGCAGCCGAGCGCGCGAGCATACAAAAGCGCTCGCGCACACACTCACGCGCCGCGGAATATGAGGGGACGGGCTCGAGGCAGGACAGAGCGGCGGCAGCAGCAGCAGCGACGGCGAAGTGACGTCAGGTGCCCCGGAATGAATCTCCGGTTCAGGGAAAATAAATTATTTGGAGGAATTGCATTTGCACATCGGAGAGACTTAAGGTAAACGTCCAGAAACCAGGCCAGTCAAATTTGACAGTTTGTAAAGTGACCGTCCAGGGTATTAATCCTTTACATCCTTATTCAGAATGTTTTTAAATTTTGGTTTGTACTGAGACCATATGGCGCTGTTTTAAAAGGCCTATGTTAAAAAGGAGTTATTAGTTTATTATAGATTAGAATAGCCTATATTATAGCCTAATATTAATGTGTGACACAGGCCTAATATTTAATGTATAAAGTATAAGTTAATAATTTGAATTGGAAAACAAAACAGGTGTAAGTTGTCACAATTTATCCCCCAATTAAACACCCTATTACAGGCTTTTCAGGAAAACATAAACAGTAAAACAATTTTGAAACACAAAATATTATAAATATATATGTAAAATTTGACAACATGTACCAACCAGCACATTTCAGCCTTTCTGTTAAAACAACTGTGCATGATGTGGTTTTATTGTGTTCACTAATTGCCCAACTATTACAAAAAAATGATATTGGAATTTTAGTTTGTAGGACAGAATTCAAAAAATATTTTAATGTAAGACAGTTTACAACTAAATGCTTAAAACCAATGTGAATACCACTGTGTGAATAATGTAAAGTAGAATAGGCCTATATAAAATAAACTGCAATATGTAATAATATTATAATATATTATTACAAGAATATATAACATTATTATAATATAATATAATTATATATTATTACAATATTATAACTATTATATAATGATATTATAATAAATATTATATAATGATAAAATATGAATAAAATACATTTCTGCCTCATCGAACGGAATTTAAAAAATCACTGTTTTCAAACATGTTTCCCCCAAACATTAAACCATCTGTCACTGGTCAAACAGATAGATAGTCCCGCCCCCAAACTCAAGCCACTGGCTGTCATGTTGGCTTTCTCAGAATGCTCAATGAATGGCTTACTTGTTATTGTTATGCAAATATGTTAGAAGGACATATTTTAAAATAAATATGTTTAAATTACATATTGTTATATAGTGTCTTTATGTTCCACACAAAATGTAAAAAAAAAAAATATGCAAAACATTTTTCTTTTTCTTTTTTTTTTTGCATTCTCAGGAGGAAGTGAGAAATATAGGGACACTTATGATGAACTGTTTTAATTAACTGTTTACTGCAGCAGAATTCAATTATATGCAAATTGAGTTTTTCTAGTGCGCTGAATTTGAACAATACACAAAATAAATGCAGAATGAAATTTGTCTCTCTCTCATGCTCACTGCTGCTTTCTCTCTCTCACACACACACACACACACACAGTCACGAAGATGTATGCATCATCAGTACCCCAGTTCCCACAGCGATATGTAAATGAAGGCATTAATTTGCTTTAGTTGCAGAAAGTGCTCAGGTAACCACCGACCCTGCAGCCCTTGCATACAAACACTCGCACACAGATAAGGAAGAGTTATTTCTGGAAACGCTGTTAATCGACCATACAAATGTAAGGTTATATGCATAATACATCATACAGATAAACACTTTTTTAGTACGTTGGTGGATAGATGGAAGTATTCGATGTTCTTAATCAGAATGTCAGCGTAAGAGCAGGAGACACTCGACATTTTGCACCAAATTAACACAGCAAGACACCAAACACATGCACTCGCACGCACACGACATCAGCGTGCTGACATTTAATTAATCTCGATTTGGCCTTTGAAAATGAAAGAGAAGAAGGAGTAGCAGAAACTACTATCATCTGTGATCTGTATCCTCTGGTGAACTGTTGATTATAGATTATTCAGCTTTCTCATACGATCTCTGTGTGTTTTTCTCTGAAATTGTTGGTGCTCTGTAATCTTCACACTAATCTGATTTCTTATGTGAGTGTGAGTATGTGAAAAAGAAAGGGAAAAAGAAAAAAACAACCCAACCCATCCCCCAGATATTTATCCTTCCTATCTCTCTAACACACACACATAAACTCGTACACACAAAGACACACACATCACATGACCAGTGTCTATTTAAGTGTAAGAGACATTCTCATATTGATCAACTCCAGCTGACCTTATACTGTACTGTATATAAGCCTGTCTACATTTAATTCAACTAAAACACAACAAATTGAACAGACTTGCAAAAGAAATACACAAACACACACACAAAGGGCTGTTAGTCACAGTTCATCTACGTGTGAGCCTTATCTATTCTCATGTTCAGATGAAGTGACCATAATCAGATATTTTAATTCTATCCACACTATTGCACACCTAAAAAGCCACACACGTGCTCTCTCTCTCAACATTTGACTACCAGAAAGTGTCCATGATTTTTATTTTGAACAAATAATTTGTTTAAAATGAAGATTAAAAAATCATGGACACTTAAAAAATACCAAATTGAAATGTAACTCAAGTAGACATTTCAATCAAAACAATGAAGCAATAAATTGTTTTGATTGAAATGTCTGCTTTAGCTACAGTGTATTTCTAATTATAACTTCTACTTTGATATCTTCATAATACTGTATATAATGCAAAGACATTTTACATTTTTTAATTGTAGCTTAAGCGTCCAAATACAAATACTGGTGTAAGTAAGGTTTTTAATGTTTTTGAAAGAAGTCTCTCTTGCTCACCAAGGCTGCATTTATTTGATCAAAAATCAGAAATGTTATGAAATTTTATTACACTTTAAAACAACCATTTTCTATATATTTTATATACATAATATATACATGCATTGCATATGTAATTTATTTCTGTGATGGTAAAGCTGAATTTTCAGCATCATTACTCCAGTCTTCAGTGTCACATGATCCTTCAGAAATCATTCTAATATGCTGATTTGGTGCTCAAGAAACATTTCTTATTATAATAATTTTGAAAACAGTTGTGCTGCTTAATATTTTTGTGGTGATATGTGAAATACACACCAAACCGTGATACATGATTGAAGGTTCAAAGAACAGCATTTATTTAAAATAGAATTCTTTTCTAACATTATAAATGTCTTTACTGTCACTTTTGATCAATGTAATGGGTCCATGTGGGGTAATATATATATACAGTACAGTCCAAAAGTTTGGAACCACTAAGATTTTTAATGTTTTTAAAAGAAGTTTCGTCTGCTCACCAAGGCTACATTTATTTAATTAAAAATACAGTAAAAACAGTAATATTGTGAAATATTATTACAATTTAAAATAACTGTTTTCTATTTGAATATATTTCACAAAGTAATTTATTCCTGTGATGCAAAGCTGAATTTTCAGCATCGTTACTCCAGTCTTCAGTGTCACATGATCCTTCAGAAATCATTCTAATATGCTGATCTGCTGCTCAAGAAACATTTAATGTGTACAATTGTACAAAATATTTGTGTACAATATTTTTTTTCAGGATTATTTGATGAATAGAAAGTTCAAAAGAACAGTGTTTATCTGAAATCTAATCTTTTGTAACATTATACATGTCTTTACTGCCACTTTTGATTGATTTAATGCATCCTTGCTGAATAAAAGTATTCATTTCTTTAATTTCTTTCCAAAAAAATAAAAATAAAAATTCTTACTGACCCCAAACTTTTGAACGGTAGTGTATAATGCTACAGAAGCTTTGTATTTCAGATAAATGCTGTTCTTTGGAACTTTCTATTCATCAAGGAACTGTTTTCAACATTTAAAATAATCATAAATGTTTATTGAGCAGCAAATCAGCATATTAGAATGATTTCTGAAGAGTAATGATGCTGAAAATTCAGCTTTGCATCACAGGAATAAATTACTTTGTCAAATATATTTAAATAGTACACAGTTATTTTAAATTGTAATAATATTTCACAATATTACTGTTTTTTACTGTATTTTTAATTAAATAAATGTAGCCTTGGTGAGCAGAAGATACTTCTTTTAAAAACATTAAAAATCTTAGTGGTTCCAAACTTTTGGACTATATATATATATATATATATATATATATATATATATATATATATATATATATATATATATACATATAAAAGAATTTGGGGAAATTATATGGAAGAATTCTGTTAGCAGAGAGGGGAGATTGCTGTCATTCCACCTTTTACTTCTATTGGAACTATTCAATTTTAATTTCTTGTTTATTGCAATGTTATATATAATATAATATAATATAATATAATATAATATAATATAATATAATATAATATAATATAATATAATATAATTAATGTACAACATTTTAGAGCATGTTAATTACTTTTTAAGTCAAATCTCCAACTAATTTTCATTTTGTTGTAGGTTTGTCTGGCTCCACCAGACTATTGGGGTGCATATAACTGAACTATGTGGCCAGTGCTATTTAGGACTACTCCTGGGGCAAAAATTATCTAGCCAGTCTAGTTCATCCTTAGACACAACATGGCAGAACTGTTCCACTTATACCATGAAATCAGGCACAAAACTGGCTGAGGGAGAAATGGTTGGATACATAATATGTACGATTTCTATAATACAGAACAACAAACTGCAAACCAAGACTGGATTAACTGGTGTTGCACTGTAAAAAAATAAATCCTTAAAATAACAGAAAAAGTATACTGGACATTATCCAGTAATTTTACAGACATTTCTGTTAACCCTAAAACAACTCAATGAAGTGCAAAATTCTAAATACAGGTAAAACACCTGTAAAAAATAAATACGGAAAATTCAATTAAAATAATACAGTACATTGTACCCTATTTTTACTGATTTTTTTAAGAGTGTGTGTTGAACTTGAGGTTATAAATTACACTTATTAAATGCATCAAAGTGTTCTTACCTTTTAATGTCCCACATGCTGCTGGTCAGAGTTATGGAATCTGATATGAGACAAAAAGAAGAACATATTTTTATATCTTTTGATTTCATAGACAAGGCTTAAGCCTAGTCCCAGACTAAAATGCATGTTCAAGTTGTTTTTAACTGAAAGTAACTTGCACTGACGAATCTTAAAATATGTCAGTGCCATTCTTTTGTCTCAAGATGCACATCAGAAACATTTTTTTTTTTTTTTTTTTTTTTTTTTACTTCTACTTAAATGTCCTAATGGAACTAAGGCTTAATCCTGGCTTAATCTAAGCCCTGTTTGTGAAACCAGGCCTAGGCTTTTAAAATGTTAAAATATCAGCCTCCAGAAGAGGGCAGCAGCAGTCTCACAGTATGCGATAATACCTTAAAATTAACAGCAAATTTTGTGCCAATAAACAGAGGATGACGAGGCCCTGCTGTGTCTGCTTTCTCCAATGGTTTATTTGCACCTTCTATTTATAGCAATGAGTAATATACTATCTTCATCTATCACTTTAATGCACTACCAGATTCATAAGTACCACCTCTAATAAAGAGATAGAGAGAAAGGAGAGTGAGAAAAAGAAAGGGATAGTTATTGAGCGACTGAGATGATAGGGGAAAATGATATAATGCATCTAATGCAGCTCCAGTTTAGCACATTAAAACAGACAGACGCGAACAAACACACACTCACACACACACACACACTAGAGAGGGCCAGAAAGAGAGAGATGAGGAGTGAATCAAGAAGTGAAAGAAAATAAATAGAGAGAGGGAGTAACAGAGATAGAAAGAAAGAGAGGAACAAGATAGGAAGAGGGAGAGACAGAAGAGTGAGGGAGAAAACCAACACAGGAAGAGGGAGAGACAGAGAGTGAGATGAGGTAAGTAAGTATTTTTAGTGGATTACATCTTCACTGTCAGAAAGAGTTGGATGCGTCTGTGAGCAGCTCTCAATAATGCAGCAGTGTATGCACTATAAAACACACACGCACTCTAACGCGCTAAATCCGCTGAGGTTTTATGGTCATATACAGTATTCATGTGTGCCTTATTTGCTGCAAGGCTTGACAGCAGCTGGTCAGAGAGAAGCTACTTCAGGAACGACTGTGAGAACACAGGAAGAGGGAAACAGGGATGTAGGGAATACAGAGAGGCATTTGTACTTGCACATGTAAAAAGGGGAGCAGTCTAAAGCGCCTAAGACTGGCTCTGTTCCAAATCCTAATGAGCTGCCTACTGAGGCTGCATTTTAAGACATCATACATGTGAAGGTTGTTCCACATGGCTGTGCTCCTTCTGATGTATAGCTATTTTAGGCTGAATTGTAAAGCATGTATCATTCACAGAGAATGGTACCACACAATGCACCGCAAAAAGCTTAGTGAAAAAACGGAATGTTGATTATAAGCTTCCGGGTTCTACGTCAGAACGCCGGCTCGTTATTGTCCGGCATCAGCATCACACGCATACGTCGTGCTGCTCACATGAACGGCGTCGGCCAATACCGAGCCGGCGTTCTGACGCAGAACCTGGAAGCGCTAAACGTAAACAGCATATGAGAATGACGGGAGAAATGAATTTGTTGAATAAAGTTGTGATTTTTGTTTTGTATTCTTGTCGCTTTATAACGTTTAAGGGATAGTTCACCCAAAAATGAAAATTTGATGTTTATCTGCTTACCCCCAGGACATCCAAGATGTAGGTGACTTTGTTTCTTCAGTAGAACACAAATGATGATTTTTAAATTCAACCATTGCAGTCTGTCAGTCGTATAATGCATGTCAATGGGAACTCTATCAATAAGAGTCAAAAAACATGACAGACAAATCCAAATTAAACCCTGCGGCTCGTGACGGCACATTGATGTCCTAAGACACGAAACGATCGGTTTGTGTGAGAAACCGAACAGTATTTATATCATTTTTTACCTCTAAAACACCACTATGTCCAACTGCCCTTCACATCCGGTTGGTGAGGTCAGAAAACGCGTTCTGATGACGGAAGTGATCTCTCACGCTTTGCTTCAATGAGTGCGAGGCATCACTTCCGGCATCAGAGCGCGTTTCCAGACCTCACACACCGGATGCTCAAGGCAGTTGGACATAGTTGTGTTTTAGAGGTAAAAAATTATATAAATACTGTTCGGTTTCTCACACAAACTGATCGTTTCGTGTCTTAGGACATCAATGTGTCGTCACGAGCCGCAGGGTTTAATTTGGACTAGTCTGTGCATGTTTTTTTTAGACAAAGTTCCCACTGACATGCATTACACGACTGACAGACTGCGACGGTTGGATTTAAAAATCCTCATTTGTGTTCTACTGAAGAAACAAAGTCACCTACATCTTGGATGCCCTGGGGGTAAGCAGATAAACATCAAATTTTCATTTTTGGGTGAACTACCCCTTTAAGGTTGAACCACTGTAGTCCCGTTGACTATTTTAACGATGTCTTCAATACCTTTCTGGACCTTGAATGATGTTAATTAAGTTGCTTTCTATAGGGGATAAAAAATCATCAAAAATATGAACGAAGGTCTTACAGGTTTGGAACGACATAAGGGTGAGTACTTAAAGACAGAAATTTCATTTTGGGCCGAACTAACTAACCCTTTCAATCGACTTTGCATTGTTATAGTGAAAGCATTTTATGAGAGTGTGAAATTGCGTTGCAATGATGAGATCGCTGCATTCATGCTGCTAAATGTTAATCACTGCAATCTTCCATGTGATAGGAATAGATCTAAATACAATGCAATAATCAACATTTTTCATGATTCGTTAATCTTGACAGCTATAATAGTAAAAATGTGGTAAAAAATATTCAAAGGATTCCACATTTCAAATGCAAAGATGTCAGCCAATTTCAGCAGTGGGTGTTTACAATGAAGTCTCACAGCAGACGCACCCATTCAAACAGAGCTTTCAAATCAGAGCCCTAAAATCAGGGCAGAGAATAGCCATTTATTTCTCAATTATGACAAGTATTTGATGTAAAAATCACATTAACATTATAAGTGCACCTCAGAAAACATCAAATAATTTTTAAAAAATCCATTTCATGACCCCTTTAAAATACCTTAATAAGCTTATTATGCAGAGACAGTTCTAATTAAAGGTGCAATGTCTAAATTTTAGGAGGATCTTTTGAAAGAAATGAAGAGTTTGGTTCCAAAATGCTATAAATCCATTTTGATTAAATTGAGTAAAAATGTGTTTTCTTTACCAAGAAAGTGGCAAGATGAAAACCACTATTTTCTGTTTCAAACTTTCACATAGCATCTTTAGGTTATAATAACATTAATTATAAATATAGCTGCAAGCAGCAATTACGGGGCCAAGCACAAAAACGGCACAAGAAGCCAGCCAACATGGCTGGGAGCATCAGACCAACTGCAACAGTGAGCAATTAAAGAACCATTAAGATCATTTTAGGCAAAAGATCTGAAAATGATCAAAAATGAAGATTTACTGGTTCATCACTTTCGACCAATAGGTGGCACTGTGACCAAATTAATGTGGTATTGTCAGAGTGAGGTGACAATGACATTTGCAAAGTTTGGTGTCAATATGTCAAAGCATTGCAGAGATACAGCTTCAAGAGTCATTTTTGCATCATGCCTCAAATTCTTTGCTCCGGTATACGAAAACTGTTTGACGTATCAACTTGAAATCCATAACTATTTGTCGGCATGGTCTGAAGATTATATGTTTCAATTTTGGTGAAAATCAGAGCAACGGTTCGAAAAAGTAGGTTTTTAAAGAAAAACAATATGGCGGACAGGAAGTGTACTCAGCATGACCCAAGGAATCTACTGAGACCAGTTTCATTACAATCGGTTAATATAGTCAAAAGTTATTAGCATTTTTGTAAATTTTGTTATAACTTTTGTCCACAACGTGGCATTGTGCCAAAACTTTTTGTGTATTGTCAGGGCATGGTGCCAAAGACCCATACAGAGTTTCGTAATTATACGCTAATGCATTCGTAAAATACAGCATTTTAGCACAAAATTCAAAATGGCCGACGGCCAAAATGTCCGATATGGGAAAATTGGTAATCATTCGACTCGGCATGATGCCCCGAATCCAACGGGACCAAATTTATGATTTTTGGACAAAACCATCAGAAGTTATAAGCAAAAATAGCCATTTTTCATATCTCCACTCCAGTAGGTGGCGCTGTGCCGAAACACTGCAGGATGCCTCAGGTCATGCTTGTGATGACATGTGCCAAGTTTGGTCTGAATATGATAAAGCAGTGCAGAGATACAGCTTCAAGAGTGTGTTTTGCATCATGCCTAAAATTTGTTCCTCTGGTATACGAAAACGGTTTTACGTATCGACTTGAAATCCATAACTTTTTGTCGGCATGGTCTGAAGATGATACGGTTGAATTTTGGTGAAAATCAGAGCAACGGTCTAGGAGGAGTTCGAAAAAGTTGGTTTTTAAAGAAAAACAATATGGCGGACAGGAAGTTTAGCTGACTATGGCACATTTGATATCTATGTTCTCAGCATGACCCAAGGAATCTACTGAGACCAGTTCCATTACAATCGGTTAATATAGTCAAAAGCTATTAGTATTTTCGTAAATTTTGTTATAACTTTTGACCACAAGGTGGCGCTGCAACAAAACTTTTTGAGTATTGTAAGGGCATGGTGATTGATTGAGGCATCATGCCTCAAATTTGTTCCTCTGGTATACGAAAACGGTTTTACGTATCGACTTGAAATCCATAACTTTTTGTCGGCATGGTCTGAAGATGATCTGGTTCAATTTTCATGAAAATCGGAGTAACGGCCTAGGAGGAGTTCGAAAAAGTACGTTTTTCAGAAAATTCAAAATGGCGGAAAATTTAAAATCGAAAATCGATTCGACTTGACCCAAGGAATCAGAGAAAAAAAGAATTTTGTTTCTAGCCCTTACAGTTCAAAAGTTATTAACATAAACAGGAGTGCAACTTTGGACAGCTGGTGGCGCTAGAGGGATTGAGTTAGAAACTCCAAATTTGCTATGGACAAATGTCAGACTGTCCTCTAACTGTGTGCCAAATTTCACAACTTTCCCGCAAGCGGTTCTATGGGCTGCCATAGACTGCAAGAGCGGAAGCGGAAGAATAATAATAATAAGAGTACGGAACGCCAACAGTTACAATAGGATGATAACCTAATAACATTCATGATTCAGTTTTGGGGACCGTAACAGAAGTTAGATGTTGTTGTGTTAATTTGTATGAGGCTTTTTTCCGCCTCCGAGTGCCTCATCTTCTTAATCTCCTCACGTAAATGATTAGATTTCGATGGCTTACGTTTCTTCCCCACCGCAGAAACCACCACAGGTTCATCAATGCCGTCAAAATTATTACATTTTTTTTTTGATCACAAAGTACAAGGAAAACTAGGATGCTGGGTGTATTCAAAGCTCCACCATTACTGTTTACAATGCATGGAATGGTGCGCTGTGATTGGTTGAGCGGATGTATCGCATTCTGCAAAGAAGGGAGAGTAGCGTTTGTCGTGGTTTGGAAAGATAGGGAGAAAACATGACAGAATAACATGGCGGATATCGCATTTTGCATAAAATTAAAAATAGACTTTTCAATACCGACCAGATACAATACTGATTTTGGCGGGAACTCTTTTTTCTTTTTAAAAATGGGGTTTATCGCGTTTTGGAACCAAACTCTTCAAATGCAATATA